>JASPKZ010005887.1:0-20044 GCA_030220185.1 Diploptera punctata
ATCCTGCTTTAAGATTCATTCATTAATATTTGTAACGTCTTCATGTGTTTTTTTTCACAATTTATTGCTTCTTGTCCGCAGATATACGTTTTATTCAGGAATTCTTCATTATATACTGAAATGGGTCTGAGATCGCTTTTTAATGCTAGTGCCAATGGGACAGTCACAAAAAAAAAATTAACTCCGTGTTACACAGCGACTTTTCCTCCGCCTGAGATCCAATGCCTCGAGACACAATGTAACATCTGACACAGGATTCACGAAGTTATGAACTAAGTTTACAGATAGCCATACAGACCTTCAGCGATCAGTGTTAATCGTACTGATGCTCCAAAATTCAAAAGAGCGTGCACCGTCAGGTTGTTAGAACAATCGGGAATATGCAGCGCATTCGTATGACACTTAATGATTTTGTATTCCTACATTGTAACCCACTGATAGTTAAGCTACTAGGGGTTTCATCATAATTTTAAAAGTCGTACATTTGGAGTTGCAAGTTCTTTTTAAAATTATTTACAGAACCGGATGCAGTTTCGTCGTTTCTAATCTTTAAGTTTTTATAATTATGTCTTATATAGATTACATTTTTGTAGTTTTAAAATATTTTTGAACATATAATGATAACCTATATACATTTTAATATTTCATTTTTTTAAAAGTAATTTGTATGTGTGTAATAGTTCCGTACTATCTAAATTTTAAATATTTAAAAAATACAATTTGCAATCTACAACATTATTTTAAGGTTTTTAGAAAAAAGTCGATTATTTGCTCACCAATTCTAGTTTTAAGGTTTTTAGAAAAAGTCAGTATATACGTCTCACACACGAATTCTTCTAAGTTCCACATATAAAGTTTTTCGGGTTGTTGATGTTGGCAACTGCTGAGTTTTTTGGTGTTGATGGTGGCAACGTTGGACAACATGGGAAATAGAAAGTAAGTATTTATCAATAACATGTTTTACGTAAATAAAATAAAAATTTGTAAGAAAGCTTGAAGTCATTGGAAAATGTTGAAACAGTACAAAACTGTTTACAAGTGTTGAGTTCATCATGGCATAAGAAGTAAGTGTAGAAGTGTGAGAGGCATAAAACGACCCCAAACCCAAAATAGTTTATAGTTTATTAATATATCATAATCTCTGTTTGTTAGTTAGAAATGGAAGGTGTTGTTTTTAAATGTTTGGGAATTATGCCAAAAGGTGGTAACAAACTTGAGAGCCATCTACTGGAAGCTCTTAACCATTACGCACTCGTCATGTAGACAGAAGAAGTCATGGACCCAAATAGTGAACTTTGGCTCAACGCACTTCTACTAGCGCTGATTTTTCAGTTATATTTGTTTAAACTAGAGCTCTTCTTCTGTATTTACTAACATTATAAATAGTTTAAACTTTTTCAAACAAGTTTTATAACATTATTAGACAATTTTGAGTATTTATTTAAATATGCAAATACATATATACACTGTTGACAATATGGTGATGCTAATGCTGTTTTCTCCACAGGTTTTATTACTTAGTCTATGATTTTTCTATCGCTGGGTGGATGCATCATGAGATGTAAGTAAGTGTACACCCATTTACACGCTTTATATTGCTTGACCTTATCTATGTAACGGAATCTTTCAACACGATTCCACTCCTTAATCGTTGGATCGACTTAAACTTTTGTATACTTGTAAAGGACCAATGACATACATGCTTTCATAAATTAGTTCCAAAGCCTGGCCAAATCATAACAAAAAAAAAGTGTGTGTGTATTTTAACGAATCTTCAACACGATTACCACCCACTTAAAATCATTGGATCGCTTCAAACTTTGTATACTTGTAAAGGACCAATGAATATAATAATTTCATAAATTTTCTAAAATCCTGCCAAATAGCAAAACAAAAAATAAAACCGGTAATAGTTGCGGACTTCTTAGTCATCGTGTAAGAGCGAGTTGGTAAGCGGTGGACGTAGTGGTTATAATTCAGTAATCATAGGTCGCTGTTCAAATCCGCCCGGAGGTTGTTTTAGTAAGAATTACTTTAGCCTCAACGACAAGAGTATCGATTTAAGATATTAATTTTTATATTATTCTGTAAATATTACACAAAAAAATAAATATAGTTAAAAAACAAAACAACCGCTTTATTAGAAACCTATTAAAAATGAAACATAAGTTTAATTCAAATTCGCTTTGATAAATTAAAGGGTCAACAAAAATCTTCTCCAACACATATAGATAAACTAGAGTTTAAAATAAAGAAGATTTAAAAAACCAAAACACAACGCTTTAATTAGAAAACCAACAAAATAGTTTTAAAAACTAAAACATGCGTATTAGAAAACCAAACTAAAAAAAGAAAAATAAATTTATTTCCACACGCTTGGGATAAAATTAAATGGCAACAAAATCATCTCCACACATCTAGAATAAAACAAGTTTATCGACAAAAAAAATAAGTTTACCATCAAAGCGTGGGGTGCTTAACGGTTTTACGTTTATACTTAGAGAACTTTACTTTTAAGAATATCTGTTTTCAAATATACTAATTGATATAGAGCACCCCACAGCTTTTGATGGTCTTTTTTGTTTGTGATAACTCTAGTTTTATTTAATAACATTGGTAATTTTATATTATTTATTTTTTAAACATCTTGGGGGATTTATGCAAATATTGGGTCATTAAATTTCATAGCGACGATAGTAATCGAGGATGAAATCGATATGTGATTCGATGTGGTTATTGCTGGCTCTATAATCTGGCGCATTGCACGTTGTTCTATAGGAACATTGAAAATATTTCACCACTAGTTTAAGTGCAGTTTGTCCGTGAACTTTGAAAATATTTAACGCTAGTTTATAGTGAGTTTTTCGTAACTTTGAAAATATTTCACGCTAGTTTAAGTGCAGTTTTTTCCCTGAACGTTTTCCCATCTAACATATAACAATGCATAAACAGCCAAAAGTTGGGTCTTATTTATACTACAGATGTCATGTGGTCAACATAACCACCCAATGAGAACTCTGGCAGAACAACTAAGATGATGAGGTCAGTAATTTTGCTTCGAGCCTCGTTTTATTCAGGTTTGAGGTTTTTTATATGAGCCTGAAAACCTTCTTACTCAGAAACAACTGCACTTAAACTTACCTGAATATATTTTCAGTCATATAGAACAGCACATGCACCAGAAGTTTTAATAGAGCAAAGCGTAATGCACCAGCGAACCACATATCGATTATCATCCCTCTGCCACATATCGATTATTTATGATATTGTAACAAAGTTCATACAGGCTTATGCTAGATGGCAGCACATCACTATGAAATTTAAATGACTCTTGCAATAAATTCCTAATTTTATGTTAAAGAAATATGAAGAGTCCAGGGGAAAAACCTGATAAGTCCAAAATTTCAGATTTTCTGATTTTTTAACAACTTTAATAGTTCAGCCAAATGTACTTTTCGGGTGGTTATCAAAGAAACTGGGCACACAACTCGACAAATCCCAGAGATATTTCAATATCTTTAAAAAACGTGTAGGGGAAAAATCTTACAAGTCCAGGCAAAACAGGGGAATATTCTAACAGTTGAGGGAATCTATTGGAAAATTTAATGAATGTAATAATTGCTAGCCTGTGTAGGTATAACTAATATTGTCATGGTTGTGTTTAATTGTACCAGTTTAGTTTGTGGTGGGAAAGTAAGTGCAATCTTAGTAGAAGTACTTGGTTCGCCCACCTTACTCACTAGAATGAAGCGCTGTAGTCCTTTACTTCACAAGCTAGCTGTATGCTATAAAGTTAGCAACTGAGCGAGGTGGTTTAGATGGCACATTGGAAATTACTAATCTCGAAGGAACCTAGTTTAAATCTCCATACAAATTACATGAATTTTCATGGTTGTTCAAATCATCAGACAATGCTAAGCATACATCCATTATCATCCATCACTATAATACATAATTCAATCACAAAATAAATTACTACAAACTGCAAAATTCCTGATGCATTATGATCGTAGAAATAAACACAATTAGAAACAAAAAAAAACTTTTCTTCTTCTTCTTCCTTCCAAGTATTAGGCCAAGGCCTGTTACGATTCTATAGAAAATTTTCCCTCCAGCGTTTCATAGGACGGCCCAGTGATCTTCGTCCTCTTGGATATATAGATAATTATAAAACACTTTGGGGTATATATGCACCTGTAGAAAGGAGATGAAGAAGAAAAGTGAAAAAATTTTATCATGACTTCCAGAAAAGTTATCTGCACAATTAATATAATGATATGATTATAATTTTGGTGAATTTAAATGCCAGAATTGGTAATACTAAATTTGAATACATATATAGAGGACCAGATGGAGAGCACAACCTGTAATAGAAATGGCCTAAGGTTAATTGATTTTGTCATGTTTAATCAATTCACAATAATGAAACTCAGTAATTTAACCACAAGGATAGTCACCAAAAATACTTGTGCTGTTGGTATATTTCACCAATCCACATATGTTAACGTTAAGGTAGAATTTTTTATCACGCACCTCATATTGTAATGTTAACGTTAATTTATATCTAAAGTAAAATAATAATTACAAGTAAATCCCTATAGGCCTATCACATCAGAAACATATGCTAAGTTTCAATGGTCTGCATTAATTACTCGATGTTGCCATCCCGGTAAAATGCGCGGTTATCCCGACTGGGATCCCAGTTTTGAATCCTGTCGGTTTGAGAGGGACATGGGTGGGTGGGCCATAAATGGAATGTTTAGGATTGTTCTTGGGATTCTCCCTTTCCCGAATTTTTTTCACCTCACACAACTCTCCATTATATCTTTCCGCCCCTATCGTGTCATTTCATATTTATTATTCACTCATTCAACCCTTACCCTCATCTCATTTAGGGGGGGAAAGGCAAGTCCTGGAAAAATGACAGGAGTTTAACATATTTGGCCAAAGTGATTCGGGAGGGGGCAACATTGATATACTTCCCTCACGACTCGGAGCCTAGGTAACAACTTATTGCAAGACTAGGCCTCCTTGAGGCCCGGCCCCAGCCCAAAAATAGCGAGATGCCTATGAATAATGGATGAATGCCGGAAGTCAAACCAAGAATACCAACCATAACAGACATATCAACACTGTAGAATGGTATATAATTTCATAGTTGAATGCAGGCTTTCACGCCGGTAATCATAATGTTGAGTGATTCCGGGTTATGTGGCCGTGGTCCATAGTTTGAGGGAGGGCGAAACGTCTGGTATCAACACCAACTATGGACCACGGCCAAACAATAACCCCGAATCACTCAACATTATAATTTCCATAATTCATAATAAAAAAACGGTACTGTAATATAATAAACCTTCACGTGCTACGGACAAGGGAATATCCTGAGCCCATATTTTATTGTAATCTAAAAAGGGAGGGGTATAGCCTCTCCTTGAGGCCCCTGGTCCAGCCCTATGTCTCGTGTGGTGAAAACTTACTAAATATAGAAACAGGGACACTATACAGACTAGTAACACTGTAAAATATATTTAATGTCCATGTATTCATAACAAACTACATTAAGAAGGGGCAGGCACCATGATCACAAGGTTGTCCTGTTAACGGACATAATAAAGTATTGTTATAATAGCAATGTTTTTACTGATGAACTGCTACATCATTTATAGCAAATGTGCAATTTTTTTCAATAATGTTGATAACAAATATATTTATAATAGAATAGATATAAATATTGGTCCTATTTCCTATTAATAGGCCTATTTTAGGCTGAAATATTTTCAACCTCAAAGACATTTGAGATATTATTGCCTCACTACTATGATGGTTTGTCCAGCTGGCTTCGCTTTCTCTTTCCCCCGCAGCTGTTATAGGCCTATGTAAATAAATACAAAGATGCCGACTACCGCCACTCTAATAATTCCGCATGTTAATCATTGTCAGCATTGTTGCGCGACACCCGCGCTTATATAACGGACCAGCATCATAGTGAGGCGATATACCGAAAAATTGAAAATATCTACCTATTTTTTTTTTAAATATATTTACAAAAGAAAAGAGCAGTCCTGTAATGAGAAAGTTTTATGTAGTAATAGTATTATAGAACATTGTTTATGTTTTAAATAAATTAATGATTCAATAGTGAAGTTTATAAATATTAGATAAATTAGATAACAAAAATGATGCATGAAATATTTGTGATAATTTAATATATTGCATCAACAATTTTACATAATTACTAACGTAGATCTTAAATAATTTCTGGAAATAATTTTTTTACAAAAATTAAGGAATGGAAATTACATTATACAGTAATATAACATCGCTCTGAGAGAGTAAAACCAGTCCCTCAACATTTCAAAGAGTGGGGGGAGTGAAGTTTGCCTCTCACACACACTGTGTGACACACAGGCACTTCATTTTTTAATGACATTCATTCGTGAATGATCCTTCATGAGTGTCGTTGCGAATGACACTTCATGAGTGAGGAGTTCACAGAAACGAAGCGCTTCATTGAAGCAGTTCATTTGCGATGACCCATCACTATGTTTTTTGGAGTTTATGAAGAAAGTTGGAGCTGGTATCGTGTTGTAAGTAATATAATAAAGAAGAGAGTGACTCATCTAACTGGCTAAAAAAAAAGAAGAAGTTTGGTCGTATTAGTGATGCTGTGATGCTTCAGGAGAATCATGTAGTGTAAAAATAATTGTTTTTGATAAACTCAATGATGGAAATATGACAAATCTTATTAATAAGATGAAGCTCTATTTTAAGTGTGGTCCCTGTACAAAGAGAAGAGCAGGAGGCACATCTTATAAATTTAGTGTTTCTATTACCCTTAATGGAACATGTGTGCAAGTATGTCATTACATGGAATAAAGAAGGGCAAGGTTGATCATTTACTCAAGAAACTGAAATCTGGAGTCCAATCTGTACGAGACGGCGAGGAAAACACAGAACCCGTCCCCAGGCTCTAACAGATGAAACACATGAAATAATAACAGGACTCATTAGTTGATTTAAAGGTCGCAGTAGCCACTACAGTTTGATGAAGACAAACAAATCTACCTAGTTCAATATGTTCAAGGAGAAGTTTAAAGATCAGAATGTATCGTATGAAACATATCGTACGATATTTAATTATAAGTTTTCTTTATCCACGGTCTAATACTTGATGAGTATCTCGCCAAGAGAAAAAATTTAGAGAAGGAATTGACTTGAGCATCATCTGCTGAAAATAAAATTCGACTTCATAGTGAACTTCGATCCAATGAAACAGCCCATGTATTGCATCTTAGAAAGCAAAAAGTGTTCTATGACAGAAAGAAAAACCAAAGAAGGTTGCAATAACCATCCATCCATCCATAGTAATTCTGCCATTGCCCGAAGGCAGGTCCTTCACTGCATTCATAGCATTTTCATGCTATGCTTACAGCTTTACTAAGGGAATTGTGTAGGTGTGGTAGCTTCCCGTTGCTTTCCACACCGGGAAGATGATGATGATGATAATGATAAGGATGATGATGATGGTCGTATGATTTTGAGGACTGTTTGGGCCTTAAAGTATTCCTGACATTTGTCTTACAGGTGAGGAAAAACCCCGATAAAAACCTCACCTAGAAAAACTGCCCCAACCGGGGATCGAACCCAGCCCGCTGTGTGACAAGGCAGCACAGCGGTGGATGCAATAACCATGGACTACAGTAAATATTTTCCTTGTCCAAACATAAGGACAAATGTAGGTTTTATAAGCGACAGTTTTGTCTGCATGTTCAACGTTCTAGCAACAGGGTCAAGTATCTAGATCAAGTTTCATCGTTCCTGCATCGTTTTGTACACAATTTTCTAAATCCAGACGTCAGGTATCTGGAGATCTTTCGTGACTCCTGCGGAGGACAAAACAAGAATACCACTGTGTTGAGATCTAGTCCATACAGAAAAACGATTAGACTTTATCAAGATTACATTCCCCATAAGAGGTCATTCGTACCTTGAATGTGATAAAAATATTGGTATGATTGACCAGGCTCAGGAATGTCAGATGCCTAAGGAGTGGTGTCAAGTTTTTCAAGATTCATGCACGCAACCTTCGCCATTTGTTGTCATTGATGTTGAGGAGCAGCCAAAATAATGAAGGGATAATACATCATATAAGAAGAAAGTCCCTTTCCAATCTAGGCCAAGATAATGCAGACCTGATTCTGTTTAGAAGCAGCTACAACAAGCTTCGTTAGTTCTTCCTGCAAAGAAAAGACGAGTTGCCAACTTGAGTGAGGGCGAGTTCAACCTCCCATCTGCTCGATGTGAAGGTACAGTAGTGTTCCCTTTCAGCAATATGTGTTCAAGTTACTTTATAATTTCTATTTTTTTTTCGTATTATAATATAATTATTTTAATTAAGTTATTTTGATTATTTGACAGTTGAATCTTAGAATATCTACTGAGAAATACAGAGATTTGCAGGACTTGAAAAGATTTTGCCATAGTGAAGTGGCAAGTGTATTTCATCTCTTCTTCTTCTTCTTCTTCTTCCTTCCAAGTATAGGCCAAAGCCTGTTACGATCCTAATAGAAAATTTCCCTCCAGCGTTTCATAGGACGGCCCAGTGATCTTCGTCCTCTTGGTATATAATTATAAACAGCTTTGGGGATCCGAATTTGAACTCATTCTTTCCAAGATGGTGTTTCCAATTTAGTTGGTACTGTTTAATATATTCCAAAATTGGCGTAGTCTTCAATTCTTTTAAGATATCGGTGTTCCTTTTCCGATCCCATCTGGTGTAACCCGCTGTTCTGCGCATGAATCTCATTTCACAAGCCGTTATTCTGCTTTCATGTTGTCTTTTTAGTGTCCATGCTTCACTACCATAGGTCAACACTGGTCTAGCCAAAGTGTTATATAAACGTAATCTGGTGTTTTTTTTGTACAAGGGATGGTTTCATAACTTGATTAATAATTCCAAACTTTTTATTAAACTAGTAACTTTTTCAGGATATCTTTTTCATCCCAGATAGAGAGATAATATCCAAGGTATTTAAATTGATTAGATCTCTCTAAAATTTTATTCATACTTTGTATGGGGTCCTTCCCATGAAATGCCATAATTTTAGTTTTGTTAATTGATATTTCCATATTAAATTTGGCAGCTATTTTTTGTAAATTATAAATTGATCGTTGCAAATCATTTTCAGAAAGTGGTATTTCATCACTTCTTCGACATTAGTCCCATCCAGTGAAAAAAAAGACAGAATAATACTTCATAACAAATGTTAGATAATTCAGAGTAATGAAAATTTGAATAAGTGACAAGTGTTTGAAACCTACTAGCAACTTGAAATATGTTGATGCACTTGCCCATATTTTTTCTTCTGTGCAAATTGCATTCATGACAAAAAATTGCAGCATATTGTTATATACCTTAATCAGATGTATATCATTTCAGTACTATGTGTCTCTGGTATATACATTATCATCCTAAACAAAAATAAAAACAAAATAACTTGAGAAAATTAAATATTATGAGTCTTGAAACTTTAAATTTTGTTTCCTGAAACACAATATGTTTTAACAGTTTCATAATATTGTGATTTGTATATTTAAATAAATACTTGATAATTGTCTAATAATGTTATAAAAAATTGTTTTGAAAAAGTTTAAAATATTAAAAAATGTCAGTACGTACAGTAGAAGAGCTATAGTTTTACAGCAATAAACTGAAAAATCAAGCGGCAGTAGAAGTGCAGTTCGCCGCTCCTTGGATTTTTGCATCATAAAAAAATCCATCGACCACGGTCAGGTTTGAACCCACAACCCGCGGGATGAGAGGCAAGAAACATAACCACTAATCCAGCAGCCACAAAAATTTATCTATGTGCACGACATTTCTCAATGATCTCTTCTAAGTTCTACTGGACCATAGTGCACATGCAGGACTACCTGTGCTATGGTATGACCAACTTTCACAATAAGAAATTGCACTATTCCTTTTTTATTTTGTCAGTTTAAGAAGGTGTAAGTTAGTGTACACCAAATTAGTTTGTAGTTTATTGAAATTATATGCAAGTAATTTACTTCGTTTGGTTACGAAATAACAAATTGGCTCAACAGCAGTTTAACTTACCATTGATTTTTCAGTTTATTCTTGTAAACTGTAGCTTTTTTTTGTACTTACTAACATTTTTAATATTTTAAACTTTTTCAAACAATTTTTATAACATTATTTGACAATTTTTAAGTATTTATTTAAATATGCAAACATCAATATTATGACACCGTTAGACAATATTGTGATGCTGACTGCTATTTTCTCCAGAGAGTGTACTACTTAGTCTATGATTTTTCTCTCTTCTTCCCAGCGATAATCTACTAACAACCCACTGGTGGGTTATCACTGATTGGAATGACGTTAGGGAGCGATAAGTAAGTGTACACCCATTTTTAATAAATGTTTGGTAATTTGAATATTATTAATATATTTCGTTAAAATAGATTCGGGAGTTTATTGCAAAGATAGGTAATTAAAATTTCACAGTAACGTGCTGCCATCTAGAGTAAGCTGTATAAACTTTAGTACGATATCAATAATAATTTATATGTGAAAAGCAGCAATAACCCACTGGGCAAGGATGATAATCGATATGTGGTTCAATGGTGGGTTATCGCTGTCTCTATGAACTCTGGTGCATGCGCACTGTTGTTCTATAGGACTTGGGAAAATATAAGAAAATATATTGGATAACTTATAGAAACAATAAAAAGCATTCTTTTCTGAAAAGTACGCCCAGATACAATTCTAAAATGTTATAAAACAATGGCTCTTCCAAATACTTTATGGTTGTGAAACCTGGACCCTTACTACAGGTAAATTAAATAGGATAGTAGCTGCAGAAATGAAGTTATTAAGACCTTTAGCGGGTTATACGCTTTATGATCACATGCGTAATGAAGCTCTCAACACACCAGCAATAACTAAAACCATCCAATATATCAAAATAATTGGCATGAAAACACCTTCATAGATGCCACAACAGTTGAACTACCTCTGCAGAGCTATTGAACTACAGACCCACGGGCAAAGGGACTTAGGAAGACTAAGAAGAGATGGAGGGATCAATTTCTATCCTGAAGTGGAACAGGCCAATGGCCTACAATTGATGATGGTGATGATGATGATATTGGATAAGTTAAACTGCTGTTTCTCGAACTTATTTATATAGAAGAACCTCATAATGTTGTTCGTTATTAATTATGATTTTAATGTTTTCAGATCTGGTACATAGAAGTGCAGGACAGTGCAAGGTGAGTTTGCTGCAGACGTCCACAGACACCAGAAAGCTGTTAACGTTGTCAGATTTTCTCCATCTGGTCAATTTCTTGCTTCTGGAGACGATGGTATGTGTTAACTGTACTTGAAAGAAAGAGCTGCAATTCTGAACATTAGAACATCTTGGATCTGGCAACTATGTCATCATCTTAGGTACAAATGAGGGACATTTTGAGGAAGTTGCTGAATTCAAATACAGTGTTACAATTTTCAAGAGACCACAGGGGAAAATGGTGTGTAAATAGGGGGGAAAGTGTAAATTGAAGGAAATGGAGATGAGCTCAAAAATGTTGACCCCCCCCCCCCACACTCTGCATCCATTCCTGAACATGAAAAAAACAGATGCGGATAATATACTACAGTATTACCCCCCTCTTTAACCTTTTATATGAGGGAAAGTGGTATAAATTGGGCGTAAGTGTAAATTATGGAAAACGAGGAGCTAAAAAGTGTTTACCCTCACATTCACAACCATTGAAATTAAAACTTCATAGTAATATTCCTATAATAGTTCAATGTAATGAGTGTTTTGAACTGCTGTAAACATAAAATTACTGTTATTTCTTTTAATTATATTATTTTTAGTCTGGACATCTTACCTCAATATTAATGTTGATTTGTTCTTGAACCTGTTCAAAACAATTCTGTTTAAAATCGTCAGCTTTCCCAGACTGGTTTTATTTATGTTGCATTATGTTGCACAACCTGGGATGTCAGCTCCATCCTGTGGTTGGCCAAAGAACCTCCAAACAAGGTCACGCCTCCATCGGTATATCAAAATTCATAACTCTGTTTCTGTTCTTCCTGAATATCATTTTTTCCCAAATAGTCAACTCTTTTGTATTTTCTAACTGTTTTAATAATTTAGTGTCCTGAATTTATATTATGTTTTTCAGAACAAACATGAGCAGCAACTGCAGATTTTTCTATTTCCCCATTTTTTAATATTTCTTATGTGTTCTTTGGTTCTAAATTTTAGGTTTCTTTTTGTTTTTCCTATATATATCTTTTCACAACCCATGCATTCAATTTGATATATTCCCCACCGACTTTTTATTTTTATCAGTTTTTTTCGTTTTTGTTGGTTTTTATTAGGTTATTTAAACTGTAGTTATTTTTTGGTGCTAATTTAATATTAACTCTCAAATATATTTTGGAAGTGTTTGCATATTATGTTATCACGCTAGATAGCTTATTGGATAAAGCACTGGTCCCCGAAAAACAGACGAAATGGGTGCGTCTGTCTGTCGTATGCCTTTCCTTAGGCCCCTGAATTTGTGAAAATTTTTTTTTTGGGGGCGAGATGGTGGTCCCCAGTTTGAACCCTGCTCTGGTTCGTGTTTCTCCTTCACCTCACGTCATCTAAATTATCTAATTCACTACACGTATCATAGGCGTCACTATCAGCGTATAATTCTTTCACAATTTCTTCTTCCGTAACTAATATACGTGAAGCCATTTTTTTATATTTTAAAAAACGAACCACAGTCTACAGTTACTAATTCAAGGCTGAATGCTATGTGGTTAGTACAAACTTGCTAAGGGTTTGACTGTCACAGAAAAAAAAAAAATTGCTGATAACTCTGTAGTCAACAAGACTGGGTACCCCCGTGTTTATGGTTTGAAAGCAGATTTTTCAAGGCACACGGGTTCACACTGTCATAAAATTCCCCTTGCAACAGTACAGTCACCTTCAAATCATAAACTGAACCCGTTATAAAGTCAAACCAAAAAAATAGGGACCTCGCAAAATAAATTTTAACTTTTAATAATAAAATTCTCTATTGCATGTAAAAATAAAACATTTAATTGAATAATACACCCCTTGTGAATTAAAAAAAAATTATTTTATACTTATAATCTTAATAGTTTATCGTAAAAAATTTTTTTTGTTAGTATGATGCGCGCTCTAAACCATCCATTTAATATCACGGACTTTGGATTTAAATTCCGTCCAGCAGTTTATGCGGTATTTTTAAATGCCCCGGAATATAAAGTGTTAACTGTCCATTTCTATTATATAATATATATCTGTGTGTGAACATATTACGAGGGTCAAACTGGAAAGTCATGAGCAACATTTTTTTAAACAATCATAATTATTTTGACAAACAAGTACAAACCATGTGTAATCAACATACCTTTGTGCTACTTTTCAACATAGTCTCCATTTCTATGCACACATTTTGTCCAGCGTTCTACAAGCTTGAAAATTCCTTATGATAGAAGTCCGTTCCAGCTGCTCGAAGACCTGACGCACTGCTTTCCGAATATCCCCCAGCATCTCGTCGCGTTGGCCTCTCATCTGCTCCTTCACAGAACCGAAAATATGGTAGTCGGAGGTGCCAAATCGGGACTATAGGGAGGATGTGGAAGAGTTTCCCACCCAATGTCCTGATCTTCTCCACAGTGGCACGAGCAGTGTGAGGACGCGCGTTATCGTGTTGTCGAATGATCTTCCTTTCAGGGCGTTTGTCTTGCAATGCACGACAGAGCTTCACAAGTGTCTGGAAATAGCGGGTAGCATCATGGTTTGTCCAGGTTCAAGAAATTCAACCAGAATGCAACCTTGCGCATCGCAGAATACGCTGCCCATAACTTTCCCAACAGATTGCACTGTCTTCGCTTTAATTCTTTGATGGCGAATTCAAGTGGTGCCATCCCATACTCTGGCGTTTTGTTTCAGGCTCGTAGTGATGAAACCAGCTTTCGTCACCTGTCACAATACTCGTAAAAAATTCATCACCTTCATTTCGAAATCCTCTGAAGAAGGTTATGGGTGATGGTTCTTCTCTGAAGTTTGTGGTCTTCACGCAATAACCGTGGAACCCAACGGGCACTAACTTTTAGGTAACCTAAGCTGTGAATCATTTCTTGCACTGCACTGTGTCCTACTGCAGTTTTGTAGCGATTTCATTCACTGTGATACCCCTGTCGTCTCTAATGAGCGCATCAACTCTTTCCTTGTTGCAATCCGCGGAGGCAGAGCGTAGGCGACAGCTACGAGGCTCATCTTTGATACTCGTGTTACCATCTTTAAAATGTTTTCACCCATCTCCTAACACTGCTGGCACCCATGCAGCCATCTCCCGTAAGCACATTGAAGTCTTTGGTGAATATCAACAGCGATTGTTCCTCTTTAACCAGGAATTCAATGACAGCGCGCTGTCGAAACGAAACATTAATGTCTGCCATTTTGGAAGCACTGCGTGTGGTCACATGATAGAAGCTATGATGCCACAAAAGGGGAATGTTGTGGTATAAAGTCTGTAGATTACGATCCTGCAGTTGTTTTGTTGACGTTGTTGAAATTTGAATTTTAACAATGGGTTGGCTCACGACTTTCAGTATGACCCTCGTATATTTAGTTTTTATTGATCGTCCCTCTTATTGTGTCCTCCTTTCAGAACGTCGATTCCAAATGTGCCTCCAACCATCTCTATCTTCCCATGCTTTCCTTCTTTTTAGTTCTTCCCAGTCATATCCTCTCTCTTTACTTGGTTAATCCATCTTTCCCTTTTGTTTTTTTTTCCCTTGTATCTTGAGATTTAACAATCTTTGTGGTAGTCTTTCCTTTTCCATTCTTTTTAAAAGTCCAATTCATTTTAGTCTAATTTTTCTATGTCTGTTGTTAATTTTTCTAGACTTAATGTCTCCCTGATTTTGTTGTCCTTTTTCCTCTTCTCTCTCTCCTTGTTTTATGTTCCATTCCACGTAAGAATTTCATTTCTGTAGCTCGGATTCTGCTCAAGTCCTTGTTTGTGTATGTCCAAGTGTCAGCTGGCTGTGTTAGAATTGGTTTGAAATAACAGTTTTATTGATGTTGCCACTAAATTATTGAAATTAAGTAGAGATGTTTTTATAATAACCTGAAATGTACCTTCCTCAAGTCGCACTGCACTACGATCCCAACAAAAGTAAAGAGTAACTTAGTAATTTACAAATTGCAATGAAAATGAAATATTTTGAATTTTCAGAATCTGCCACAATCATCTGGAAACAGAAGACAGATCAAGATGCTCCAGAAATGCCGATTGGAGAGAGTGACCTTGCAACAAAAAGAGCAATGGCTTGTCGATCAGAGTCCTGCGAGGACATGTCGAGGACGTGTACGACCTGTTGTGGTCTCCTGATTCCAATAATTTAATTTCTGGATCAGTCGATAACTCTGCCATCATGTGGTGATGTTCATAAAGGTAACACAGTCCTGTTTTTACAAATACAATTTAAAGTGAAACAATGTAACACAGCTGAAGACAAAAAAATCGTATTAAAATCAAATGAATCGTAAATTCTTCTTTCTTCATACATCTGTTATGTTAACACAGAACCACAGTATCGGGAAACATAAATTCCATCATCAAGCTGTTGTTCCCCGATTGTCGATTCTTCATTATGCCAGTGATTTTCTAAACTGCCATGCAGGTGTTCATGGGAAGAACTTTGTAATCAAATTTGGTTTGTCCGGAAATTCCAAATTCATGGTTCTAATGTTTTTTTTTAATATATATCTTTTCCCAAACTGTTTAATTCCAAAGGTTTAGATAGATATTTTAAAAGTTTAGTTTCTTTTTTCAATTCTAATGATTTCCTAATAAACTATGTGTTGCTATTGCTGATTTTTCAATATTTCAACCATTTTTAATATTTCTAAAGTGGTTCTTTTGTGCAGATGTCCAAATTCCTTTTGTTGTTTTTCCTATGTATACTTTAGTGCAATCTTTGCAATTAATTTGATAAAATTCTCAAGTTTTTTATTGTCTGGGATGTTAACTTTAACAGAAGATTACCCATTAACAAATTCTTCTTCTTTCTTCTTGTAAGCCCATGTTTCTCTTAACAGAAGATTTAGGCGCTCTCCCCCTACAGGGAAGAATTTGAACCATAACTAATTGAGTTACACTTGTTTTCGTATAGATATCATTTTTTGAGTGGTTATTTGGTCAGCGTACCGCCTCATACTGACATCTAGGAAACCAAGGTAGTACTAGGACGGGAAAATTCAAGTAAAAATTTTGCTTAGATGCCTTTTTATTCAGGCTTAAGGATCTTTTACGAACCTGAAAATCTTCAGACTCGGAACCCACGGCTTAAAGGTCCCTCCCGGAGGACTTGCTCCTTGAATTTTTCCATCCTAAAAAAAATCCATCGACCCGGCCGGATTTGAACCTGCGACCCTCGGGACCAGAGGCAGGAGCATAACCACTGAGGCCAATTATTTACAATTCTAAAGTTTAAAAAATTAGAATTTTTTTTAATTAAAAAAAAATTGTGTTTAGTTGGAGAGTGCCCAGATAGCTCAGCAGTAGGGCATTGGCCTAGAAAGCAAAAGGTCTTGGGTTTAAAACACCAGTCTGAGCATATAATTTTTCTCTTCAAATAAAATGCTCTGACCTGTTCAGATATTAAAAAAGAGGGAACTTTCTTTATCACCAAAGCAGGAGGTGGTTAAGAGAATTCAGTAAATATCGAGGTGAATCACGACTGTCATTGGTTGTAAAACAAAACTCATTGAAATGTTTTGGTCATTTGGGAGATGAGTTAAATAGTGACAGGAATGTAATGTTGTTACGGGTCGTAATTGGGAATTCTGAAGGAGCACAAAGGGTTCTTCAAGGTGTGACGTGGGACCACAAAAATCAGTTTGTCGCAACACTCAGCATTGACAGGTGAGAAACTCAACTTGCACAGTCAATAGTTTAGGTATTTTTTTACCTCATTTGAACTTGTGTTACCATTTGTATGGAAAGTGGGATTGTGAAGGGAATCAGACAATTTTTACCTCAACCCATAAAATGTTCGGAGTTTAGTTAGAATGACCTCTGGAACATGTCCAGCTGAGAGTATAAGGGACCAAATCCATATTTTACTCATTTGGGAAAAACTGATCTAAGTAAAGTAATAAATTAATTTGCAGGTGAAGAATTAAACATTAATCTTTTACGATTAAAAAAATACAATATAATTTGAAGAGAAAAATTATATTTAACTTTTTCAGGAATTAAATCAACATGAGGTTTAAAGCAGAATTTTAATATGATATAAATATGAAAGTTAAGTTAATAATTTGTATTTTAAAATTCTTTTAATATTTAAATATAACTTAAATAAAGAAAAACATCTAAATAATTCATTGTTGGTTATTGTTGAATAAAAAAAGTCTTCTTCTTCACTCCCTCGTTTAGGCAAGAGTTGCCTGTTCGATAATTAGTATAGCAACAACCCCACTGCAAGCTCTTCTATCTTGAGGTAACCCCCTATATATAGTATATTAATTACCAATATCTTTTGTTCCTGTTGAACTTGTGTTTTGTTTCAGTATGTATTGCATTTCAATATTTTGATTATTTAGGTCTCTGATTAGTTCTTCTTCTTTTGTGATTAGTCCTCTCACATTCCAAGTTCCCACTTTAACCAATCCTTTATAACCAAATCGTTTGTCATTAATTCTACGCTGAGTCATCTTTGGTTAATCCCGTCCGAGTTGTCCCATGGACGATACGAGTAATATTTTTCCTCTGATCGCGGTACCACGCTTGCATAGTAGCCATGTGGGCTGCCATTCTTGAAGCTTTGTCCAGCTCCTGGATGTACTAACCCCATCTAGAGGGTTGCACACTCCGCCAACCTATTAAAAATTAGTGTCGTTGTGGACTTTACTCTTGTTTTCCCTGAGCATGGTCCTTATCATCCCCAGAGAAGGACCCCCTCTTCCCATCAGTTCTCCGACCCCAAATCACCAAAGGGATTCCTATACCACAACCTGAGTTGGGTTACTCGTATTAGCAGGTCCCACCTCGAGTAAGGTTGGGAAAGCAGTTGATATGCAGAGACTGTGTGTTTGCAATGGAAACTATATTGCGGCATGCAATAAACCTTGGAACCGAATAAAAATGTTTCAGTACAATTAAAGAAATTGCACTACATAAGTCCTTTGTAAAGAATGCTTTTAAACAATTTGTTTTAAGTCATTGGTTTCAAAATTAATAAAGTTCTTCTGTGTATAACTGTAATAAAGAACACCTGCTAACTTCAAGTCCTAAATGCAAATAAAAAACTAAACTCTGATTGGAATGCTAAAAAAAACATTAACTTTATTTAAACAAACTCAAATTAACCTTATATTTAAAGAACTATTAACCAATAGAAATTAAATAAAACAACATGTGATGTAAATACTGTCTTTAAAATTATAAAGAATTACACACTATCATTCTGCATACAACTCAGCAAAGACAGAAGCAAGAAGAGCTCCTGATAAATGTAAAAGAAAAATAATTTAATTTTAATTACGGTGACGAATGATACCACCTCCATTTACTTGATCTGCTGGGAAATTAAGAAGTGAGTAAATTTACAATTACTTCTACAAGAAACAGTTTTCAGTGATTTTGAAGTGTTTTTTCCTACCCAGTGTACCAACTTCTGACCCTAAGAAAAGAATCCGGCTCTACGAAAATTAAACCCAGCCTGAACCAGTAATTCTTTTTGGGACATAAATCCTACTTCAGAATGTTACTACAAAACATCGGGCAGTAAGAGAAATATACTTCTTCAAAATGTCACCACACACGTGGGACAAAGTTAACTACTTCTTCAGGTTTATTTCTGGTAAAATAAATGTTTCTACCTCCCCGTTATATAAATCTTCTAAGTAGATCGCGATTTCGAGACCATAAACAGTCTATCTTCAGTACTTTTTTTGACGACTGATGTTACGTCGATCCGGAAGAAACTCTTCTTCTTCCCTCTGTTGCTGGACATGAATCTCTGGATCAGGTCAAAATTGGCAGGAATTTTGACTGATCCGTCCACCAACAGAGGGAAGAAGAGAGTTTCTTCCGATTGACAATAACATCAGTCGCCAAAAAAGTACTGGAAGACGAGACAGTTATAGTCTCAAATCGCGATCTACTTAGAAGATTTATATGAGAGAGGTAAAACATTTGATTTTCACCAGAAAATTATATGTTCAGACTGAGGTTAATAACCCAGCACCTCTGGCTTTGTAGGCCAATGCCTTACCGCTGAGCTATCTGGGCACTCCAATCAAACACAAATGTTTCCCTTACATTGTTAATTCCCAAGCGCCGAATGCTAGAGCATTTGTTTCAATCATGCAAGGTGGCGCGTTCTAGGTTAATAGACATTTTATTGGCAATTATAAACACTACTGATGATAAAATCAGTAGGGCTTCTTTCCATGGTGTTATTTATTATTACTCTAACACTTCTCACTGAAGAGAAATAGATTGGAGTTCTCAGGTAGCTCAGTGGTAGAGCATGGCCTAGAAAGGCAAAGTCCCGGGTTTCAAACCCTAGTCTGAGCATATATATTTGTCTCGTCAAAATATAAATTTATTCTTCAGTGAGAAGTGTTAAATTAATATAAAAACATTTAAAACACCGTAATGTTAGTGGTATTGTATTTCAAACAACTAGCAAATACAGTATTACCCCGCTTCTCACTTCCCATACTATATGTGTTCACGCCCTTTTAAACATCTTTCAAGGTCCCTTCAATTCCCTATATTTGCAATCTATTAAAAACCTCACTGTATGTCGTTTCTGAATTTTTGTTTTCCCGCAGTTTACATCACAATCAACACCGATCTTCCAGTATTGAAGATCAAATAAAATATCGATTTATTTGTTATCTCACTTCTGTAAAATCGATATATAGTATATAGCATGGAGCATGTGTCATGTGAGCCAGACGTG
>JASPKZ010005889.1:0-59659 GCA_030220185.1 Diploptera punctata
TTTCCCATTGGTGCCATTTTCCTGCCGATCGCAGTCTAAGATACTTAACTCTTCATTGTATAGTCTGCTATGAAGATCATGTAGTTCACCTGTCTGTTCATCTCTCTTTGTTCCAAAAACATTCCTAAGAATTTTATTATCAACTATTCGTAATATTTTAAGTAAGAGTCCATGTTTCGCATCCATGTAACTGGGATAATAACAGTTTTACATATTTTCAGTTTAACGTTTTTTATAGAAGTTGGGACAAGAGTCCCTGTAATGTAGGCGTGTCCAACCTTTTTAGGAAAAGGGCCACTGTCGTTAAGGTGAATGGTTTGCGGGGCCACATGATCCGACTTTTTACCGTAATAAATAGGATCTAAGAAAAAGCAATTAATTAAAATATAAAATAGCTAATATATTGTGATGTTATTTTTATTAAAATATTAATCATATACCGGTATTAGTAAAATTAATTTTAACATTAAATTAAATATATTTTTTTTCGTGTATAATCAAATACTAAAATCTAAATCGATCGATGTTTTCTTGCCGTTACGCTTAGAAGCCATAATTAAACACTTATAAAACTCGCAGAATTAATTACATTCTTCAAACCTCTCACTATCTCGGACACTCTGCAATATGAGCGAACAATTGCAAACTGGAAACTACTTTGAAATGTACAAAATGTCATCATCATAGTACATTCATGAATTTAAGCCATTTGTTGACCTGTTTCGGCCTCAAGAGAAACACCCATCCAAAAGTCTTTTGAGTGGACGTCCTGGTCTTCTTCTTCCTGCAGGTTGATATATTAACATTTGTTTGGGTATTCTGTGATCTTCCATTCGATGAACATGTTGTATCCATCTTGACTTATAATCAGACATTTTGTTTTCTAAAGATTCCATGTGTAATTCTTCTAAGATGTCTTCATTTTTTTTGTGATCTAGTAGTGTGTATCCTGCAGTCCTCCGAAGATATCTCATTCCAGCAGATCTAAGTCTCTATATATCCTTCTGTTTCAACGTCCATACTTCGCTACCTACAAAAGAGTTGGAAGAGCTAGTGTTTTATACACTTTTAATCTTGAAGGAATTGAAATATGACGACCCACAGTACAAAATGTAACGATAATAAAACATCTGGCACACACTCGCCTTTGAAAGTAGTAACCGCGCGGTCAACAATGCACAGAGACTTCAAAGCGATGCGCGGTATGTAGGATCATAAATAAAAATGTTGGGCTGGGCGTTTCTTTAAACGGTTGTGATTTCTCCATGAACTTTCGCAAACATATGTGTTGGACAGAGAAAAAAGTGTTGATCTTTGAAGTGTTTCTTATACCAAATAGAATTACTTATTTCATAAATTATATTAGACTATAACTTACAAATATCATTGAGGGCCGCAAGCGGCCCGCGGGCCACGGGTTGGACATACCTGCTGTTATGCATAACATCATGCATTTCCAGAATTGAGTCTATTTTTAATTTTTTGTGCAACTAATTCCTATTTGTGATTAGGCCCCTGTTGTTCCTAGGTATTTGAATTCAGCCACTTCTTCAAAATTTTCATTTGTCGTTAAATGTCCATTTCCATTATATAATGTATTTCTGTGTGTGGATTAAAATTGACGTATACTTCCAGTCCAAACTTCTTAGTGTTACTCAATAGAGTGACTTTTTTTTTTCATAGTTAGTGTTTTAGCAGGAATAGGAGACGTTAAATCGCAAACGAAAAGAAACTATTTTGATTGAGCGAGTTATGAAAAGGAACTAAAGAAGATAACATGGACAGAACAGCAAGTAGTGTGTTAGACAAGTGAGCAGCGGTTCTTGTGGCCACAACTGAAAATTACTTGGAACCGCGAAGCTTCGTCGTTTGCGTAAAGACCTACCTGCGCACAGTACTTAAATTAAGGTACTTAACACGCATAAAACTTAACTCTAAGACTTAACTTCTAACTTAGACCCAGAATCTTAATAATATTGTCTCTTTATCTTCTTCTTTTTATCTATCGTAAATTAACCTCTAACCTTATATATATTTACATGTCCCGCAATATGTGTATATATGTAGGGCCTACACATACACACACACACACACACACACACACACACACACACACACACACACACACACACACACAAACACACACACTATATATATATATATATATATATATGTTATATTGCAGATTTTCGCGGATATAAGTATGAATATGAAAGTTTTCTTGGGTTTTCCGCGTCTTGGATTCAAGTTCGGCCTCTGGCCACTGATTCCGACGTTTCGGCATGATCCCACATGTCATTATCAAGGAATGATAAGTTCGATTCACAGGTTTAGGTCTTATATAATAAAATACATAAGAGTTTTCGCTGTGGTCCGTGTCCGAAGACGTACACCAATCCAACGTTTAGTTCTTATGTAGTTAAATACCTTGAGTTTTCAGTGTGGTCCGTTTCCGAAGCCGTACACCCATCTAAGGTTTAGTTCTTGTGTAGTTGAACACTGAAAACTGAAGATGTTTAACTACATAAGAACTAAACCTTAGATGGGTGTACGGCTTCGGAAACGGACCACACTGAAAACTCAAGGTATTTAACTACATAAGAACTAAACGTTGGATTGGTGTACGTCTTCGGACACGGACCACAGCGAAAACTCTTATGTATTTTATTATATAAGACCTAAACCTGTGAATCGAACTTATCATTCCTTGATAATGACATGTGGGATCATGCCGAAACGTCGGAATCAGTGGCCAGAGGCCGAACTTGAATCCAAGACGCGGAAAACCCAAGAAAACTTTCATATTCATATATATATATATATATATACTCGTGTCCAACTCGTGGTCGGATCGAAGGATGAGGTGAGATGAAGCCCCTATATTTGTAGAGAATTGTGAACTACAACGGTGCCAGCCGACCACTCCTGACGTACCTTCACAGGGGCAGATGAACGAAATGCAACGAAAAGAATGAGATGAGTGTGGAGAAATGGTGGAATTAAATTGTGGCAGGGGAAAATGGGAGAAACCCCGAGAAAAACCTGTCCAATCTCCGTCTCGGCCCCCACGAAACGCACATGGAGTGA
Organism: Diploptera punctata; assembly: GCA_030220185.1. NCBI lineage: Eukaryota > Metazoa > Arthropoda > Insecta > Blattodea > Blaberidae > Diploptera > Diploptera punctata. The sequence goes on from JASPKZ010005889.1 coordinate 3,088, forward strand.
CCGAGACTCGATCTCGAGACACCAGCAGTTAGAGGTGAGCGTCTAACCGCTTGCGCCACGGAGTCGCCTTCCCATAACATAAATACATTTACGCCTAATTATTTATCTGTGCGGCAACTTAAAACGAAGTCTCAAGGGAACAAGGAAATATAGGGCTATAGTTATAAAATTTTATAAAACAATTTTATAAAACAAACTAATATACGGACCGGAGCACCAAAAACCAGGAACGAAGAATTAGAAACTTCAGAAATGAGGTTTTTGAGAGGCGTGTGGTTGGCTATGCAATAGCAGATGAGAAACATAGTGAAGAATATTTCCGAACAGAAGTAAATATATTCAAGCAATTATGTAGGGTTCCACAATATAGAGATGAATGGATGGACCACACGAATAGATAGGATAACAATAGAATCCCTAAACATATTATTCACTACAAATCACTAGGACGAAGAAATGTAGGAAGACCCTGTTAAAGATGGACAGACCAATTCTAACATGAGATCCGAACAGACCTTAAGGTCTGATCATTGATGCTGATGCTACTGCTACTGTTGCTGCTGCGGATGATGATATGTCGACACAACCCGGGCCTTAGAATGGCACGACCTGTCGGGAGAAGGATTTTAAACTTTGGATCACACAACGACATGCAGGGTATCTCCGAATGAATGATTAGCTTATTATACAGCAAATGAAGAATATCTATGGACAAAATGGAAAAAGCGTAAACATCTTATTTGGTACACTCTAATTCAACCCAAGAAGTTACTACAGACCTTATGGGCTACAGAGGGTAGATGTTGCCAAACTCATAATAACGGTATTTGTTTGTTAAGGAGGGGTGGAGCGGCAAGGTAAGCAGTACTTTTTTCGAAATCTACGTACTAGGCCTATACATTAAAAAAACATAGTTGTTCTCTTACGGCATGCAAACTAGTTTTATGGAAATATGAGAGTCGACACTTTCACACAGGATAGTACAGATCCGCAAGAGCTTAGAGACAAGTGGTAACTGTTATTTTTCTTTAAGAGTGGGTGGCTTGGACAGCTACAACTTACAACTATGTACCTGCTGTGTTGCAATCTTAAGTTTTATATAAGGATTTATCTCAAGAAAATACTGTTAAAATGACAACCCAGTCCCTATTCCAAACACACAGTAACTTCCTGGGTTGAATCTGAGTGTAGGCCTATATATTTTTTGTCATAAATAAATAAGAAATGGAAGCTCCTAATTATTGGTACCATCTTATCTTGTATTCAGTCTTATTTCCCGTAAAATGCGGTGTTGCCTAAGAACAATGTTTCTATCGTACACAGTTCAGTCATATGGCGGGTAAAAGTAGCACCATAGTTCACCCAATAGTCGGCGTCGGTGAAGTAATACTTTATAGAAGTTTGTTTACAGTACAACTGGAACTTAGCTCGGAATTAGTATAACTCGAAAATTCTGTCCTCAAAGCAAACGAGGACGACCTCGCGATTAGCTTATACGTAGGCCCTTCTGTACACCCTTAGACAAAACAATTAATCATCCACTGATTCTATCAATCGATCGGGGAACTTCGTGAGCGCTCGCAGCTGGTTGAGTGGTAGACAAGGCAGGCCTTAACTCTGCCAGGTAAAATAGAGCTATTATTATTATTATTATTATTATTATTATTATTATTATTATTATTATTATTATTATTATTATTATTATTATATTCACATCAACACGTTTTCAGTAATTGTACTGGGTTGTTTGCTAGTTAACGCAGTGCACACTGAAGCAACATTAAAGAGAGAGTTTGGTTTAGTGCGTTTCCGTTGTCGAGAGGTCTAATAGACATCGTCTGTGTTCGTAACCTCACGGGTTCGATTCCCGTTCTACTTTTTTTTTTGACTGAATGTTAGAATAGCATTTCGCCTGTAATGTAGCTTCATATTTAATTTTATATTTGAGTTTTATGGCTTTATTGCACACACAAATACACACAAAAACATAAATTAAAACCTTCTTCTAATAAGTAAATGAGGAAAGAAAATAATATCTTCTAAAATGAAAACTTTAACAAAAACAAAATCAATATCGGGTGTATGAATCCTCAGCATCTATTATCGCCCTCAATCTGCGGGACATTGATGCAATCAAATATCTACAGGCACGTGGACGATCGGCTAGAGCATCCGAGGCGTCTTGAATTTGTGCCCATAAACCATCTTTCGTGCATCTGCAGACCAATTAAAGTTTCGTCTCTATTATCATCTTAGCCCACACATTTTCGATTGGATTCAAATCTGGTTAACAGCGAAATTTGATTTGTCTTCTCCTCTAACAATCAAATCCAATTTCGGTAAACACATTTCAGAAAGCGGCCACAGTTTCAACAATATCGATAATACAATGTCAATTATACACAGAGAAAACAACAGACACAAAATTAACATTTTAGAAGAAATCGAAATTATCAAGAAGGCCAAGAATACAAACATTCTCAACGAAAATATGCCTAATGAGCAAAACCCTGTATTAGACATATAGTTAATTCAATACTACTACAACAACTCCAGAAGATGAAGCATGCATCGAAAGGCCTAGAGTTAAATCAACGAAAATTTTAAATAGTTGAGGAAGACGGCAGTATACAAAGTAAAAATAGATAATAGTTAAAAAAAACTAAAACAACACGCTTTATTAGAAAACCGAACTAAAAAATGAAAAATAATTTTAATTTCCAACATGATGGGGAAAAATTAAAGTGGCCAACAAAAAAATCATCTCTAACACATATAGAATAAAACTAGATTTATCCACAAAAAAATAATTTTACCATCGAAAGCGTGGGGTGCTCTATATCAATGAATGTATTTGATAATAAACAGATATTGGTAAAAGTAAAGTCTCTAAGAAGAAAACGTGAAAACCATAAAAAGCACCTCACGCTTTTGATGGTAAAATTATTTTTTTTTTGTAGATAACTCTAGTTTTATTCTATATGTGTTGGAGATGATTTTTTTTTGTTGACCACTTTAATTTCATCCCAAGCGTGTTGGAAATAAAAATTATTTTTCATTTTTTAGTTCGGTTTTCTAATAAAGCGTGTTGTTTTAGTTTTTTAAAACTATTATTTATTTTTTTATTTAGATATTTACAAGTGTTCGACAAATACAATATTACTCAAATTGCGACATTTTAAATAAAGTTCAACTCTCGTTCATAGCCAAAAAGTAAACACGGCAATTAGTATCCGGCATTCGAGTAGCGTAGATCGTTAAACTACTTACTAAAACGAAATATATGTAAAAGCCAGTGTTCGAATCCTCGGACAATTTTTTTATTCATTTGTATTTTCGCAAAATACATCCTATAACATTTAACTTCTGCCACATAATTTACGTCCACTCTATACTATCTTAAGTAATATTCCTACCTCCGTAAACTCTGTAACACCATTTAGCTACCGGCATAAATTTAATTGTGCGTACAGTACCACGTTTTAATAATAATGCTATAAATGTATGTAATAAAATACAATATAGCTTCATATATTTATGAGTTTATTTACTTATTACGTATTAGACAGGAGAAAGTTTCACCCTTCAATTAAAATATTTGGTTTATATATGTCAAGTCCAGCATAATAATAGCCCATAGATGATTGACAATAATAAAATAATAATAATTATTATTATTATTTTCCATCATCTATAATAGAAAAATAAAAAAGAAAAAAACCAAAAATATTTAAATATCTTAATGAAACTGTTTCCAAAATTAAATCTTTAGAATAAAAATCCTGCTAAAAAGGCATTCCACATAATGCAAAATTAGAAATTATTAAGCAAGAAGAATAGTAGAAAGAGGAGCCGGTACAGGTTGAACTGTCTACCCCCTTTAGCAAGAAGAAATAATAATAATAATAATAATAATAATAATAATAATAATAATAATAATAATAATAATAATAATAATAATAATAATAATAATAATAATAATAATAATAATGGGATGTATCAAATGATGTATTTACATGGGGATTAAAATTAACTCAAAATGTACCCATGAAAAAGAAGATAAAAATTTTTAAATGCTTTGGGCATAGGAAGATTTTTATTACACTGCAAACCTGTTTATAAGAGAATGAATAAATTAATAATATTAATAATAAAAAATAGTAATACTTTCAAATAGTTAGTACTTTTTTTCTTTTAAGAATGGACATACGGAATAAAATAGAAAGCATTTTAACAAATAAAAGAAAATACCTAATCGGGAATCGAACCTGTAACCTCTTGCATACGAATCAAGCCACTAAGCACTGTGCTAAACTTTCGCTTCCTTGTTGCGTTTAGGAAGAATGCTCTTGAAAGGAGGAAGTGAAATGTATTGTATCTGTACTGTGCTATTAGTTTACTTGTGTGAATCTCGCGTTACAACTTGAAATATTCGAGATCAAGTCGGCCCATTCTTTTTGTTGCAAAGTGTACCTTCAAAATTGAATGGAATTAACAAATTTTGTCCTAGGAGGTTCAAATTGTTACTGCATGTCCTAAAAGCAATGAGAAACAACGTAGTGCATGGGTTTCATGATTGAAGTTGTATTTTAAGAAATAAAAAATAAAATGTATGCAATTATTAATTTATTTTTTGTATTTCTACGCATGAGGTACAACATTTTTTTTTTATCTTTGTATTCACATTATAAGAATTCTAATGCATGATGTTTTTCTAATATTTTAGGGGACTTGTAAAAAAAATCAGACATTTTCCTAAAAAAAAAATTGGGGAACCCATTTAATTATAATATATGCAATTGTTTTAAATATAATATTTAATAACTCATAAAATAAATGTCTCACAAGAATGAAACTTAAACACCTCATTATTTATCATCAGTGAATGTTTGTACAAAAAAAAAAAAAAAAAAAAAAATCAAGTCTCTAGCTCAAAAAATGTAGAAAATAGAAATTTCACCCATCAACCCCCTTAATGTATTTGTAATTTGTAATTATTTTTCCTAGTATTTTAATTCAACCACTTCTTCAAAATTTCCCTTGACTGTCGTTAATTTCCATTTGCATAGAGAATTATCGTAACGTCAACTAATTCTAATGCATGATGTTTTTCTAATATTTTAGGGGACTTGTAAAAAAAATCAGACATTTTCCTAAAAAAAAAAATTGGGGAACCCATTTAATTATAATATATGCAATTTTTTTAGATATAATATTTAATAACTCATAAAATAAATGTCTCACAAGAATGAAACTTAAACACCTCATTATTTATCATCAGTGAATGTTTGTACAAAAAAAATCAAGTCTCTAGCTCAAAAAAATGTAGAAAATAGAAATTTCACCCATTAACCCCCTTAATGTATTTGTAATTTGTAATTATTGTTCCTAGTATTTTAATTCAACCACTTCTTCAAAATTTCCCTTGACTGTCGTTAATTTCCATTTGCATAGAGAATTATCGTAACGTCAACTAATTCTAATGCATGATGTTTTTCTAATATTTTTGGGGACTTGTAAAAAAACCAGACATTTTACTAAAAAAATTGGGAACCACTTAATTATAATATATGCAATTTTTTTAAATATAATATTTAATAACTCATAAAATAAATGTCTCACAAGAATGAAACTTAAACACCTCATTATTTATCATTGCAGTGAATGTTTGTACAAAAAATCAAGTCTCTAGCTCAAAAAATGTAGAAAATAGAAATTTCACCCATCAACCCTCTTAATGTATTTGTAATTTGTAATTATTGTTCCTAGTATTTTAATTCAACCACTTCTTCAAAATTTTCCCTTGACTGTCGTTAATTTCCATTTCCATAGAGAATTATCGTAACGTCAACTAATTACAGACATGATAGGAAACTATTCTTTCAGATAAGCGGTCTGTAGGTCATATTAAATACAAGTAAGGAAAACAAACGTTAAAGAAATGGAGGGATAGCAATGCAAAGACTGTAGTATCAGTGACGATGCAAGGATGCGTAGCAACAAAGTTGGCTTCGAAGCATTAATAGCTAAATAATAGGATATTGATAGGAAAACAAGAGAAATTGATATGAGTAAAGAAAATGGAGGAAGAAAAGAGGGAGAAGTTAGAGAAAGGAGAAGAGAGCACAGGTGAAGGGCGTGTGACAGGACTCATTACTTGTTGTGTGACAGTTTCTGTAATTAACACGGTGTCAACAGGGCCTGCAGCTGACAACCTAGACGCAGTGCGAGGGAGGGGGCCCTTCTTTTATCACAAGAAACACGTTCCCAGTTGCACAACCTGTGGTTTCAAAAATTACCTCTCAAATTCTATTTTCCAAAACTAACCTCGGAAAGGTCCCTTCATACCTCACACATACAATAAAATGAGGGAACAGGACATATGGATATCAAACATAACTTGTTCCTGTTAGCTCTTTACTTTTATTTGACTTTTATTTGTGTACATTGTCGGCCGTGATTGACTAGTGGTTTCGTTCCTTGCCTCTGGATCCGCTGGACGTGGGTTCAAACCCGGCCGGGGTCGATCTTTTTTTAAGATGGGAATATCCAAGTAGCAAGTCCTCCGGGAGAGATTTTCAAGCCCTGGGTCCCGAGTCTGAAGATTTTCAGGCTCATAAAAGATCCATCTTCTTCTTCTTACTTTCATGTGATAAGATAAAAGTTAAAAATTAAAATGTACCTGTTGGCAGGTGCCGTCTTCATCAACTTTGTAAAAATGATGTATATAAAATATTAACTGGAGGCCTTTCGGAATTTGTGTTGCTTGCTACAGACACATCGTCGTAAACAACAATAACTAGAGTAGCAGCAGCTGACCCTGCTGATGATGGAAGTTAATTTCGAAAGGACCTCAAGTTAATATTTTATTACACCATTTTAACAAATTTGAGGACGACGGCATCTGGATATGTAGCTCTGGATAGGTCCGTATGGAGAGCTATGTACGCACGGCCCTGAGCTGCGGGTTCGATAGTTGCCGTTGAGTTAGTTATTTAATATATATATATATATATATATATATATATATATATATTATATGGAAGCAAGGGGAAGCTACCACACCTATAATTCCCTAGTAAAGCTGCAAAGCATAGATTGAAAATGCTATGATTGCAGTGAAAAGACTGCCCTCGGGGGCAAATTACTATGGATTCATATATATTTATATATATATGATGGAAATAAACGTTGATGATAAGGAATGAGTGAAATGGAATACCCAGAAATAATATTACAAAAAAGGAATGAGTTGCATAAAGACAATTAAACAGGGATCAGTTCTGGAAAAGCGAGTCCCCCCATACCCCCATTTTTGTTGGGACGGGGGGGTTTTGTTGGAGGTACCAAACCCTCTTGTTGGCCCTGCTATCCCTTTTTATTCTCAGGCTCTGAGTAATGAGCCAGGCCACCTGCTCTATACAGTAGGTTGCATTAGTGGATTTGGCTTCGATTATTGTGCCTTGGAGTTAAAAAGACAGAATTTTTACGCTGCTTTGGTATATCGCACCACGATTCTCTGGAGAAATTTGAAAGTAGGTTTCGCATGCAAATGTCTGACAGTTCTTTTGTCAAATTAGTCGGTGTCCGGAATTTTAATGAATTCTAGTATCAATCGTAACTGTCTGAACAGTTTGTCGAAGAAAAAAACTGTTAAATCATTATATAATCCCACTTAATATTATTAATTTTGTTTTTACTGGAATCGATAACAAGTTTTACGTAAGAATATGTGATGGTTAAAATTTTTTAGCGGTTTTGTGGTCAACTTGAGGAAGGATGTTGCATCAACGGAAACCTTGATAAAAATATAGCAACTCAAAATAATTTAACTTTTTTTACATTTTTAAATGTATCGACTTTCTCACTCAGTTTTATGATTACAAACCTACCTGCTGATATAAAGTGAATCCACTACAGACCATAGGAGATCCTTGGGGTACTATGAGATTAAGGCTCCCGCTTTTCTAGACAATTAGCAATTTATATCAGCCGGGTTGTCAGCCCTGCGTGACAGGTGCTTTTTTCCCCATTACATGCGTCTGGTACTCGTTTTCATTAGAGGCTGAGTTGATCCCAGGTTGCTGGTATCGTTAAAATGTTAGGGCACTTTAAAAATCCTGACCCACCGGGCCTCGAACCCTCAACTTTCCTCTTAACCAGAGGGAAAACGCCCACTTGGTAGGGCAAGAATGAGATGGGAGAATAACATTAACAATGATTTGAGGAAGTAGATTATACCAGGGATGATTGCCAATATTTCATATGAAGAAGAAAAGGATGTAAATGCAAAAATATCACAATTTTAAAGGATTTTAGGGTTAATAAATTCTATCATCAAGCCACAGTTAGTCCAAAAACATTCAAGACTAAAAGCGTATAAAACACTGGCTCTTCCAACTCTTTTGTATGGTAGCGAAGTATGGACATTCCAAAGAAGGGTATACAGAAACTTAGATATGCTAAAATAAAATACACACTACTAGATCTTCTTCTTCTTCTTCTTAGACATAATGTGTAGGATTTTCACCCTGTTTATTTAAAAAATCACTCCTCGGAGGAAGACGTATTGGATGTGCATTCACTGTTTATCCATCTCTTGGCTGGTCTTCCTCTTGTTCTTCTCCCGTCATTGGTCTATCTTCTTTAGCTCTTTTTGCAAGTCGGTTTTCTTCCATTCTTTCTATATGACTCTTCAAATATTTTTCGTCTATCTTTAATAAATTTTGGCGGATGGGGTTCGTTAGTTCCTGCAAGACAACCCATCTAGGAGAGACAACTCCGAAATAAAACGGGGCAGGCTGAGCTCTGGAGCTGGGTGAAGGCAATCGGCCTAGGGAGTAAACCCCGAATAATAAACCCGCAATGAAAACGGGCTAGCAACCCACTTCAAGGTGTATCTTATACATTGCTCGCAGTCCCAAGGATCAAGCCGTCTGATCAAAGACGGAAACTACTAGATCACAAAAAAAAACACAAAAGCAAAAAAAAAAAAAAGACATCTTAGAAGGAATTACGCATGGAAGTAAAAAGTGATCCCACAACAGGCCGGAGGCCCTTGGGTAGTAGGAGGTTCAGGCTCCCACTTTTTCTAGACAATCGGCACTTTACGTCAGCCGGGTTGTCAGCCCTGCGTGAAGGCCGCCTTTACCCCAGAACAAGTGTCTGGTACTCATTTCCGTTAGAGGCTGAGTCGACCCCAGGCCATAGTGCCGCCAGAGGGTTTGGGTCAGTATAAAAATACTGACCTCAACGGGACTTGAACCCTTGACCCTCCGGCTTGTAGCTCAGTGCCTTAACCACTACGCTACGGCGTGCCCCGAATTACGCATGGAACCTTTAGAAAACAAACTTTCTGATTATAAGTCAAGATGGATCCAACATGTTCATCGAATGGAAGATCACAGGATACCCAAACAAATGTTTAGCTATCAACCTTCAGGAAGAAGAAGATAAAGACGTCCACTCAAAAGACTATTGGATGGTTTTTCTCTTGAGGCCGAAACAGGTCAACAAATGACCTAAATTCATGAATGTATTATAATGATGATGATTGGAAAACATTGGCTGAGGATAGAGAGTGAGAAGTAAGGTTGGAATCTAGTAGAAGCCAAGATTTCACATTAATGTAAAATAAAGAATAACAGGTTTTCATATTGTGTTTGGCTGCTGCAAATAATGAGGATTTGCTGTTAAGATGGACGCGAAGTGGAAATGAATCTTTACACAAGAGGTTATTATTGTTTAATGAGAGCGTGCCATTAATTCGGAAGAAAATTGGCGTTAGAAACCGGAGATTCATGATGCTCGGAGCAAAAAACAGGAGTCGCAGCTCCTCCTACTTTCATCAGGAGGTGCAACAGCGTTGTTTTTGTTGTTGTAATATGTAATAATGACTATGATGGCCGGGCAGGTGATCTACTGGCTCACCGTCTTGAGTCTAACTTTCTCACCAAGGAGGTTTATACTGGAGTGGGCTTCCCAAGTTTTATCGGTTGGTGCGCTCATTAGTGATAAATAAATATTGATTTTCCATAATAAATTATGCAACATACTAGAAATGAAAGGAATTCCTCAACACCTAATAAGAGCCATTCAGAGTTTATATACTTACTTACTTACTTACTCACTGGCACTATCGAACCCGTAGGTTCATGGCCGCGCGGACATAAGCTCTTCATACATCCCTATCCTGAGCTAATGTTTTCCAATCATTCCCTGTATAATCTACTTCCTCAAATCATAGTTATTCTCCCACCTCATTCTTGGTCTACCAACTGGGCGTTTTTCCCTCTGGCCTTTCCTACAAGAAGCTTTCCATGCAAGTTCTTTCATTTCCCATACGTGCAACATGTCCTGACCATCGCAGTCTCGAGACTTAACTGTTCTTATTATATCTGGCTTCCTATAAAGACCATATAGCTCATTGTTATGTAATCTTCTCCCTTCACCTGTCTGTTCATCTATCTTTGGTCCAAAAATTTTCCTAAGTACTTTATTCTCAAATACTTGTAACCTCCTTTCCTCCCTTAAAGTAAGAGTCCATGTTTCGCACCCATATAATATGAGTGGTAGAATAATAGTTTTATATATTTTCAGTTTAACGTTTTTTGAAAGGAGTTGGGATATCAAGAGTCTCTGCAATGATGTATTGTGCTAGTATATATTATATATATATATATATATATATATATATTATTTTTATTTTATATATTTCTAGAGTTAGGGAGGGACTACATTTTCTTACACGCTTAAAATTAAAACCGTTAATTGACCAATGAAAATGCAGTCATACATGTGGTTTGTTTACATTAGAACTGGAACTGAACTCAAAAGAGGTATAGATATAATTGTTCATACTAGCGCGTTCTCGTTTGAAATATTAGTATTTAAAATATAAAACAGAATCATACATCTTTATCATTGGATTCTACGAGCTTCAACTGTTTTACAGGAGACCGATCCTAATTCTAAGAGAGAACTATTACAGCAAGTGGCGAAGCGATCTCTCTAAGTATAGACAGTGAGTAACACAGCCCTTTTTTTCCAAATGGCATTCGAACGTGAGTATGCGTTGATAGAGGTTAGATTCCACTCCCGACTACTGTACTGTCCGCCTCAGCGAAAATTACTTTTATTCGAATCTTTTTTTCAACTCCAACCATCAAAATGATTGCTTTTGTATGTATTAGCAAGAGGATATAGCAAAAGAAATACAGGTCCAAATATTATATCTTGAAGCACGGTGCAGATTTCACGATGCGCTCTGAAAACTTCTAAGAATTAATTTTAGGTTTGAATTTCTCTCTTCGAGAATTGCCAGCCGAACTATAAAAGGTATTCTAATATAATTTAGTTTCTATATTTTAAATTACTTAATTTACAAGTTAGTTTAGATATTAAATTGGATATATATATGGAAAATATAAATTTCAACAATGGAGAAGAACTAAAACCTAGTATTGAATGCACTTATTTAGGAACAAAATTAGACCATTCAGGCGCTAACACAGTGGAATTAAAATATAATCGCACAAACAAAACAAGCAATAAATGCTTTAAACTGTTTGGTGGAGCAAAAATATTACAAAAAATGGAAAATTACAAATGTATCAGATCATAATTCAGAGCATTTTAACTTATGGTTCTGAAGTCTGGCAAATTCCTACCAGGGAAATGAAAATAATTTTAAGTACAGAAATGGATGTTTTAAGAAGATCAGCTGGAAAATCTAGAATAGATAGAATACTAAATAAAGAAATAAGGGAAATTATGGGTGTACTAGAGGTGCCGGACATCATAGACATTATAGAAAAGAAAAGATTGCAGTGGTATAGTCATGCCAAAAGAATGCCAGAGCAAATATTGCCAAAATTGTTATAGAATGGATCCCAATGGAAAGAAAGAAGAGAGGAAGACCGAAGAAAACTTGGATAGAAGGGGTACAAGCAGCTATGAATATCAGAGGAATGGAGGAAGATCAATGGATGGACAGAGAGGAATGGCGTTTGGCTTCCGGAAGACGGCGGCAGCTGCCAGGATACCGGATGATGATGATGATGATGATGAGTATATATATATAATTAATTCTGCCTGGAGGGCAGCATTTCACTGCAATCATAGCTTTTTCATGCTATGCTTTGTAGCTTTGCTAGGGAGTTATAGGTGTGGTAGCTTCCTGTTGCTTTTCCCACCGGTGAAATGATGAGGATGATAATGATGATGGCCGTTTGATTTCGGGGACCGTTGGACCCTGAGCTTTCTGACATTTGTCGTACAGGTGAGGAAAAACTCCGAAAAAAAAACCTCACTCAGGAAGCCTGTCCCCGCAGGGAATCGAATCCAGGCCCGCTGCGTGACAAGGCAGCACACTATCTCGAGACCACAGCGGTAGATTATTTATATAAACTACATGAGTGTGTATGTATATATATATATATATATATATAATAATGGGGAATATAATACATATATAAGAAAAATAAATGTTTGAATTGAATTCGCCTGGTGGTGTAATGGATATCACACTGAGGTACAGACTCAGAGATCCGGGTTCGAATCCCGTCCAGGTGTTTATTTTTCTTATCATACCATATTAAGCTTGCATTGCTCAATGTTAAATATTTAATTATAACATCGATAAAGCGTCACTGCTATAAAGTAAAAATGTTCTCTTTAATTTGCTTACTTGTTATAGTCAGCTACTAGATGGCAGTGAAGACCGAGTTCTCGCGACATCTAGTAATAATGGGGAATATAATACATATATAAGAAAATAAATGTTTGAATTGGATTCGCCTGGTGGTGTAATGGGTATCACACTGAGGTACAGACTCAGAGATCCGGGTTCGAATCCCGTCCAGGCATTTATTTTTCTGATCATACTAATAATCTAAATGAATTTAAAAATAAATCTGGTTTGTAGAGGTGTTCCAGGCAATTTAAGATGGAGAATCGACAAATAAATAGTTATAGTTCTTTAAATTTGAATTTCGTATTGCAGTATTAAACTTAAATAGAGTATATAAGATAGAGTTTGGTACACCGCTGTGGTCTCGTAGCAGCGGGCCCGGGCTCGATCCTCTGTCGGTATAAGTTTTCTGGTTGATTTTTTTTTCGGGGTCTTTCCTCACCTGTAGCTATAACAAATGTCTGGAAACTTTAAGATCCAAACGGTCCCCGAACATCATCTGACCATCATTATTTTCATGATCATATTCGCCATGTTTAATGTGAATATGTGTGTTTGGTCTTAATGTTGTGTTGTCTCGGAGAAGGCCTTGACATTGAGATGATGACTCATTCAGGGAAGCCTGCCACACCCTTATATTGTCAAAAAAAGTATGTGTGTGATCCATAGTGAAAATCCCTCTCCCGACAGGTCGTACCAATGTAAGGCCCGGGTGGTGTGTGGCACGTAAAAGTACCTGTATAGTCGAGAGGTTAATAGTTAATGTTATTCTCCCACCTCATTCTTGGTCTATCAACTTGGCGATTTTCCTCTGGTTTTCCTACAAGAAGCATGTCTTTCATTCCCCATACGTGCCACATGTCCTACCCATCGCAGTCTACGAGAATGAACTGTTCTTATTATATCTGGCATCTTATAAAGACCATGTAGCTCATTATTGTGTAGTTGTCTCCATTCACCTGTCTGTTCATCTCTCTTTGGTCCAAAATTTTTCCTACGTACTTTACTCAAATACTTGTAATCTCCTTTCCTCCCTTAAAGTAAGAGTCCAGTTTCGCACCCATATAATAGTGACTGGTACAATAGTTTTTATATATTTTCAGTTTAACGTTATTTGAAAAGGAGTTGGGACCCAAAAAAATCATAAGTCTCCGTAATGCCTTATAGCACGCATTTCCAGAATTGAGCCTATGTTTAAATTCTTTGTGCATCTCATTCCTATTTGTGATTATTGTTCTAAGTATTTGAATTCAGCCACTTCCTCAAAATTTCACTCTCATTTGTTATTAGCTGTCCATTTCCATTATATAATGTATTTCTACGTGTGACCATATATTTAGTTTTATTGATTTGACTTTCTTCCAGTCCCAATTTCTTAGTGTTACTCAATAGTGTGTGCGTGTTGGCCTTTAGTTAGATAGGCCTACATTATTTAATGCATGTGATATTAGGCCTAACAACCCGTGTTTAAAGGTGTTAAATGGCGAATCGGGATATTTACTGTAACTTGTAATAGCTTAGCAGGCCTGGTACAAATAAGATCACGCAGTGTGTTTTTCATAAGTAATGCCACGAGTGATTTCCAAATTATCGATAAATTCACGACTCACGAAGTGAGGAGTGAATTTATCTAGAGAATTTGGAAATCAAGAGTGGCATTTTATTAGGACTATTTAACCGAATAAAATAAGCTGTTTTACTCACAAATCATTATTTAACTATAGTTATTTCAAAATATTTCTATATTTAATGCACCGAACGGCGATGTTTGAAAAACAAATGAGAAACGATAGGTACGCTTCTACTGCTAATTGCTTCTTTTTGTTTATCACTCACTGCAACCAGATACATACTATTTATTGCCAAAGGAACGCAATATTGTAAGAATGCTCTCTAGTGGAGAAAAATGAAATACATCAATCTGTATATTAATTCATTTCTGATGTCGTATGATGTGAATATGACAATTATATTTTTCTGGATTATTACCTGGGAAAAAATACATTTAAGAAAGTGCAAACAGTGGTTTTTTCTTTTTTTGGTGGTATAATCAATTGCTACAATGTTGACATGTATACCCTATTATATACAATCTGGTAGCCGTATTTCTTATAGGCTCAGTCACTGCAAAATAACGGTCAGACCTGTTCAGAATATTAAAAAGGAGGAGCTTTTGTTTACTATGGTAATTATAACAACTGATAAATATTTCGTGAAACAACGACTCTGATTGGTTGTAAAACAGAAATCATTGAAACGTGATTGGTCATTGACTCCCATTTGGGGCATGAGTTAAATAGTCAGTTTTAAGTTTTTACAAATAACTTAATAGCATCTCTAAAAGGTTGTAAAATACCAATAAATCCTACCTTATTTGGCCCTTTACGAATATGAACATAGCCTAAAAGCTTACGTTCCAATAGCGTTAAAAAGGCCACCCCAACTAAAACGCAAATTAATAAAATTAAACTAACAATAAATATAAACAATTTTTTACGAAAATTATATCCTAATAAATAGTAATATCCCAAGTCTGCGGTTGTGGTAAGGGAACACTAGCAATAGTTTCTTCTCTGAAATTCCTCTGTGGAATGAATAAAATATCATTGGTTAACCAAAAACCACAGCTGTCGGCTTTTCAACTCGGTGATTTATTGTTAAGAAATTGGACCAACTTGAACAATACTGTTGGACCATTACTAAGTTTGTATTTTTTTTTCCAAACCAGACTGCCACAAATATAATCAACAACTTTACCTTGGACAAATAGTTTAAGTGCTGGGTCGATGAATTTTTCAGGGCGTAAAAATCTAGAGTATAGCATCCTTCAGAGCAGGGCATATAATCTGATCGAAAATATGAACAATGATCTTACTGCCGCGATTTTATTTTTCTAGCAACTGACAACTAACTAACTAACTCACTGGCACTATCGTACCCGTAGGTTGAGGGCCGCGCGGACGTAAGCTCTCCACACACCCCTATCCTGAGCTAATTCCAATCATTGCCTGTAATCTACTTCCCTCAGCCTGTGTTAGAGCCTTTGACATGGATTTTCTGAAGTAGTCCCCGCCCAGAGAACCGAATTCGGGACTATTTGACCTCCTGAAAATTTTACCCCTGTGGAACTCATGTCCGCATTTCTTGACGGTTGTATTTTTACGGCGAAAGATGGTCACTCTTTCGACAAGGTACTTTTTTCGTCTGGCCTATCACCTTCAACCAGTCCGGCATGGGTAACCCTATCGGCAGCAATGCTGCCAAGGCATAGCTCTCAGGATCATTTAAGCCATTCCACCACGACAAGGTAAACATACCATGGAAGGTTTCTAGCAACGAAACTTGCTATTTATCATATGTAATGCCACGATTGATTTCCAATTTATCTAGAGAATTTGGAAATCAAGAATGGCATTTGTTAGGACTATTTAACGAATAAAATTAAGCTGTTTACTCACAAATCATTATTTAACTATAGTTATTTTAAAATATTTAGGCCTAGGCCTATATATTTAATGTAAACGGCGATGATTGAAAACAAATGAGAAACGATTGGTACGCTTCATTTCCTTCCTTTGTTCATCACTGCAACCAGATCATAATATTATTTATTACCAGATAATAATATTTATTGCCAAAGGAGAAATTTATAACCAACGTTATAGGTATTAATTAATTTGGTGTCCTATGATCTAAATATGTCAATTATATTTTTCTGCAACGTAATTTCCTGGAAAATACTTCGTTTAAGGAAGTGCAAACAGTGTTTTTTTGTGGTATAATCAATTGATACAAATGTTTTTATATTATCTGTCGCATTGCGCTTTCTCTGTTGACATTCATGCACTATATATACAATCTGGTAGCCCGCATTTCTTAGAGAGTCAGTCACTGCAAAATAATGCTATGACCTATTCAGAATGTTAAAAAGGAGGTGCTTTCTCTTATTATGATAAACTTTAATTGGTAAATTTTAGGCGAACACATGACTGTGATTGGTTGTAAATAAAAAATCATTGAAATGTGATTGATCATTGATTCCCATTTGGGGCATGAGTTAAATAGTCATAGAAATAAAACGATATAATATGAACATTTCATGTCGAAAGACAAAATCGTTTGCCATGTGTGGGAAAACCATATTAAGAGTAAGTATTTTAATGGAGAACAATATCATTGAACGAGTAACTAATTTGATATCACAATTCAAAACTGATTTAGATACCAAAATACAAACATATAATAAAATTAAGAGAAAAATTAAACGCCACTTTGGGAAACATATGAATCATTTTACGAAATTACGAATTCACAATAATCACAGGAAAAGCAGCCCTACATTTGGCAGTGAAATATGGATACTGAGAAAGAACAATACACAAATATTGGAAGCAGCAGAAATTTCTCAGTCATATAATGGGAGTAACATTTATAGATCGTATAAGAAATAATATATCAGGCATACATTTTATTTATTTATTTATTTTATACAGATTTACAATGTAAATCTGTGTCCAAAGCTTTTTAAATTTTTATGTTATTTCTCCATTCTTCTCTCTCTTTCCTTTCCAATTCTTCCGGATCTATCTCCCTCATACTTGTTCTTATATGATCCATCCATTTAAATGCAAAAATTTAATGCAATAAATATCATCACCAGGATCAATGGTTAGACCTTAAAGTCTGTTCCAATCTCATGCTAGAATTGGTCTGTCCATCTTTTACTGGGTCTTCCTACATTTCTTCGTCCTAGTGGTTTGAAATGAAGAATGTATTTCGGGATTCTATTCTTATCCATCCTATTGATGTGGCTCATCCATTCATCTCTGTATTGTGCAATTCTATCTATTAGTTTGAATATATTCCTGCCAAGAAAAGCTCGACTGGAAAAAATTAGAAATACAGAAATTAGAAAATGGATGAATGCAGAAAAGAATATAATGGATGAGATTGAACACACAGAAGGCTATGGTACGGACACGTAAGAAGAATGCAGGATGGAAGACTACCAAAGGCCGTCTATGCATGAAAAATTGAGAGAAGGAATTGAAAAGGAAGACCAAGAACAACCTCGAAGAACAACATTAAAAATGCAATGAGAAAATTTGGTGTAACAGATGAACAGAGAACAATGGAGAACTTTAATTAAGGGAAATTTGTGAATGTTTGTTGCAAACTGATAATCTATAAGTCCGTAGTCATGTATATTTATTTATTTTTAATTCATGTTAATTACTAAGATTGGTTGGAGAAAACCCTCAGTGATGAGGAAATTTCTCAAAATGAATGAATCCTTTATTTCTCATTTCATTTTTTATCTGTTATTGTATATCCAACCACACTCCTCAGAAACCTCATTTTTGACGTTTCTATTCTTCGTTCCTGGTTTTTTTTAGGACCCAGTGTTCTGATCCATATGGTAGTATTGCAATAACTATAGTATATGAAATTAAAGAATACCAACAAAATTGACTACAGCATGTAAGAAGAATGACCAAGGACAGAATCCCTTGACAGGTTTTAAACTACAAAGCGAGGGGTAAATGGACGACCACTGACTGCAGACTCATCTGGAGGAATCAGGAACAGGCTAATAAAAAGCCTAAATTAACCGTTCATTTTGATGATAAAACGAAAAATTTATTCTAAAAACAACAGATCGTTAGGAGTGAAAGTATACATTTAATTTCGCTCAAGCAGCCACCTTGTTTGTTTTTTTTTCGCAACGAAACTAGACATTATAACATTTGAATATGAGAAGCAGGATGAAATGAAGGTTAAAATGGTATATACACGTAAGAAGAATGCAGGATGGAAGACTACCAAAGGCCGTACATACATGGAAAATTGAAGGGAGTAGAAAAGGAACACCAAGAACAACCTGGAAGAATAATATTCACAATTCAATGATTAAATTTGGTGTAACAGATGAAGACACAGAGGACAGAGAACGATGGAGAACTTTAATTAAGGCAAATTTGTGAATGTGTATTACAAACTAATATTCTATAAGAGTGTAGTCATTTATGTTTCTTTAAAACTCGTGTTAATTATTAAGAATTCCCTCCCCTCGTATATCAAGGGCTGCCCGACTCAAAAACAGTTTAAAAAGAAACTCACTTCATATTTCCTTAGACAATGTAATATATAACCGTGTTCCATGTATACTTTTATTATTCCTTTATATTTTAAACTTTCTTTACCAAGCCATTTACTTACTTACTTACTTACTCACTGGCACTATCGAACCCGTAGGTTCATGGCCGCACGGACATAAGCTCTCCATACATCCCTATCCTGAGCTAATGCTTTCCAATCATTCCCTGTATAATCTACTTCCCTCAAATCATAGTTAATGTTGTTCTCCCACCTCATTCTTGGTCTACCAACTGGGCGTTTTCCTTCTGGTTTTCCTACAAGAAGTTTCCATGCACGTCTTTCATTCCCCATACGCGCAACATGTCCTGCCCATCGCAGTCTACGGGACTTAAACTGTTCTTATTACATCTGGCTTCCTATAAAGACCATGTAGTTCATTGGTATGTAGTCTTCTCCATTCACCTGTCTGTTCATCTCTCTTCGGTCCAAAAATTTTCCTAAGAACTTTATTCTCAAATACTCGTAATCTCCTTTCCTCCCTTAAAGTAAGAGTCCATGTTTCTCACCCATATAATATAACTGGTAGAATAATAGTTTTATATATATTCAGCTTAACGTTTTTTGAAAGGAGTTGGGCCATCAAAAGTCTCTGCAATGCATAATAGCATGCATTTCCAGATTTGAGCCTATGTTTAATTTCTTTGTGCATCTCATTCCTATTTGTGATTATTGTTCCTAGGTATTTGAATTCAGCCAATTCCTCAAAATTTCCCTCATTTGTCATTAGCTGTTCATTTCCATTATATAATGTATTTCTACGTGTGACCATATATTTAGTTTTACTGATATTTACTTCCAGTCCTAATTTCTTAGTGTTACTCAATAGTGTGTGCGTGTTGGCCTTCAGTATCTCCTCGCTATCGGCCAGTAGTACTACATCATCAGCATAAACTAACAGCTTATTAATACCATTGAGTTGTAAGCCTTCACTTAATCTAATTATAGGTTATTATTATTATTATAATTATTATTATTATTATTGTCGGCCGCGGTGGACTGGTGGTTATGCTTCTTGGCTCTGGTCCCGAGGGTCGCGGGTTCAAACCCGGCCGGGTGTCGATTGATTTTTTAGGACGGAAAAATCCAAGGAGCAAGTCCTCCGGAGGGACTTTAAGCCGTGGGTCCCGAGTCTGAAGATTTTCAGGCTCGTAAAAAATCCTTAAGCCTGAATGAAAAGGCCTCTAAGCATAATTTACCGAATTTTTCCCGTTCTAGTACTACCTTGGTTTCCTAGATGTCAGTATGAGGCGGAACGCTGACCACGGACGACACAAAAATGACATCTATACGAAAACAAGTGTAACTAAATTAGTCATCATCATCATCATCATCACTCCAAGGATTAGGCAATTGCCCGTTCCGACTTCATATTGCATCAGCCCAACGTCTTCTAGGTCTTCCAACATCACGCCTTCCTCTTGCTTGATAATTTCTGGCTAACAATGGATATCTCTCCTTGCTCATTCCATCCATGTGATCAATCCATTTCTGTCTGTAATTCGTGACTTTATCCAACAAAGGCTGTACTTTCAATTCTTCTCTTATATCCTCATTTCTTATTCTATCAAGTCTTGTACATCCTTTTACTTGTCTTAGGAACCGCATCTCTGCCGTCTGTATTCTATCCTTCTGTCTTTTCACTGGAGCCCAAGTTTCACATCCATACAATATTGTGGGAACCGCCATAACATTATACATTTTTATCTTGGTTTCTTTTCTAATTTTATTTTTGAATGTTCTCTGTATTGTTCCACACACCGTCTGAAATTTATTTATTTTGGAGTCAATATCTCTTTCCACATTGTAGCCAACATCACAGCCCCAAATATTTGAAACTAGACACCTGTTCTATACTTTGATTTTCTAAAATAATTTTGGTTCTCACTGGATCTCTTCCTCTAAAAGCCATGGTCTTCGTTTTCCTTACAGAAATTTTTAGATCGTATAATTTACATATTTCATTTAATGCATGCATTGATTTCTGTAAGTCGTCTTCATTTTTCTGTATTATGATTACATCGTCAGCAAATAAAAGATTATTTATGCACATTTTATTATCCATTCTTATTCCTGGATTTACTAAAACTTTCCATTTATTAAAAATATCGTCTATATATATATTAAACAAAGTGGGTGATAAACTACATCCTTGTCGTAATCCAGTATTTGTTTTGATTGCATCTGTTCTTTTGAATCCGGTATCTATAATTATATTTGTGTCTTCATATAATGTCTTTATTGTTTCTACAAGGCACAGCGGGTATCCTTTCATTCGTAATATTTCCCATAATTTTTGTCTGTTTACTCGATCGAAGGCCTTATCCAAATCTATAAATCCTATGTGAGTTTCTAAGTTATGTTCTCTTCTCTTTTCTATGAGTTGTTTCAGTGTAAAGACATTGTCTATACATGACCTTCCCTTTCTGAATCCACTTTGATTTTCACTTATTATTACTTCTGTTATGTTTCTCAATCTATTATTTATTATTTTCGTATATATTTTGTAGCCAGTATTCATTAAGCTAATCCCTCTGTAATTCTCGCAATTTCTCCGGTCTCCTCTTTTGAATATATTCTTGACAATTGCTGTTTTCCAAGTGGTTGGAATCCCATAGGTCTGCCAACATATATTAATTAGATGAAGTATTCGTAGTTTACACAATATTCCACTATATTTGATTAATTCCATATTTATATTATCTAATCCTGTTGCTTTCCTATTCTTAGTGGTTTTCAAAGCCATTTCTAATTCATTTATGTCTATTACATCAATATTTTCCACTTTTATTTCTTCCTCATTGTTCTCTTTTCCTTCAATTTCCTCCTTTTTCCAAAGTTTTTCATAATGCTGGATCCATTCTTGTTCTGGGATTATATTCAATCTGGCAGAATCTTTCTCAGTCTGATTTAGATGTTTTCACTAATTTATAACCTATTTCTTGTCTTCCATACATATCATGTTCTACTGAGCTTATAAATTTATCCCATGACTCCTGATGGGATTTTCTTATAATGCTTTTAGCAATTCTCCTTTTCATTTTATATTCTTCATAAGATTCTTCTGTTTTCAGTCGTAAGTATGTATGATATGCTTTTTGTTTTTCATTCACTGCATTTTGTATATTCGCATTCCAAGTTCTCAAGCCCTTCCTATTCCTTATTCTATTTTTCTTTCCTAATATCTCATTTGCTGTTTTATGTATTACATTTGATATATTTTCCCATTCAATATTTATATCTTCTGACGTCGCTATCTCTGATATATATTTATTCATTCTGCTTTCATAATGTTGTCTAATACTTTGATCTTGTAATAAATATATTTTATATACTTCTTCTTGGTTTCTTTTGTTCTTTATGTTATTTTTCCGCCATTTAGCTATTATGTTTATTTTGCTTATCACGAGATAGTGATCAGAGTATATATCGCTGCCTCTATGTACTCTCACATCTTTTACCAAGGCTTCCTAGCTTGTTGTTTACGATTAAATAGTCAATTATTGATCTTGAGTTATATCCACTTCTTGTATATTTATGTATGTCCTTTTTTTTCGGAAATAGGTATTCATTATTTTTAATTGATTATAGGCTGAAAACTGTCTCAAATCCTGTCCATTTTCATTTATTGTTATTTCTCCATTATTTCCTATTACATTAGGTATAGGGACATTGCCTACTCTGGCATTTAAGTCTCCACTTATTATTAAATGATGATCTTTTGTATATTTATCAACTAATGTTTGTAATGTTTTATAAAATGTTTTTGTTTCTTCTTTTCTTGCCTTCCTCTGGGGCATACACAGCAATTATCATCATATATCCTCTTTCAATTTTAAATCTGGCTATCAGGATTCTTTCATTTATAAACTCATAGCTATTCAATTTGTTCTTCCATTTTTCATCTATTAAAATTGCTACTCCACACTGCGCTCTTGTTGTCTGTTCTACTCCGCTATACAACATAGTATAGTGTTTTAAGTCCTTTGTTCCTTTTAGTTTCTTTTTTGTTTCTGTTATTGTTGCTATATTTATTTCTTTTTTCTTTAATTCTCTTTCTAATTCTTCTTCTTTTGTATTTATTCCCCTTACGTTCCAATTTCCTAATTTCAAAATGTCCTTTATTCCAAATCGTATCCTTTTATCTTGCTTGGGTCGGTTCCTTTTATGACAATCCGGCTGATTTCCATGAAGCTTCTCAGTAAGATAAATGTCTCCTGGAAGCGTTACGAGCGCTTCGCAGGACAAGGATGGTGGAAGGGCTGCTTCCTCTGAGCCTCCAAACTGCTCCTCTGGGTATCCACCCCCCAAGAGAGGGCTGCTTCTTCCGCTCTTCAAGCCCTACAAGTTTAGCTGTGCTATTCCTTGTCGCCCTGTTGACCGTTGAAGACTTGACTTGACGAAGATGTGGCCGCCCAATATGGATACAGACGCCATTCCTTCGTTGTGAGCTATACTTAGTTCCCCTCGCCTCTTACCCACCAGCAAGATTAACCTAAGTCAATCTTCCCCAGTAGAGTCGTCTGGTTCATCGGGTACTAAGCCCCCCCACCACGTCAAGGTGATAGCTCCTGGGGGGGACTAAATTAGTATGGTTCAAATTCTTCCCTGTAGGGGGAGAGCGCCTAAATCTCTGTAAAGGGAAAACATAGGAAGAAAAAGGAATTTGAGCTCTTTTTGTTATGGCGGCTAAAACAACCAATAAACTAATTAATTCTATTTCCACTCTATTCCTTATACAATCCAAATAATAAACAAAATTTCATCTACCAAAATTTAGTAATCTTACAATACAATACAATGATTACTATTTTTCTTTCTTACCCTTGTCAACTTTATATTGTATAGTCTATATCTATTATGTATCATTAATCATAATTTTTATTGTATGTATAATTTAACCTGGTGAAGTGGAAGAGAAGACCTTACGGTCTTAACTCCATCAGGTAAAATAAATAAATAAATAAATAAAATAAAACAAATAATAAGATTGGTTGGAGAAAACCCTCAATTATGAGGAAAATTCTCAAAATGAATGAAATGATCAACTTCCTTAATCAGTAGAATGGGACCATACATTTGAATATATGTGTTCCTTATTTTAGGACGCTTCTTCATGCCTGATTTTATTCTATGAGAATAATGATGGTAGAATTGAATACGGACAGAGAATGCCTGGTTGCTTATGATTATGCTAAGTTGGACCTAGGGTTGCCAACACCTAATGAGAAAAAGTGGCTAAAACTGATTCCTAAAATGACCAAAAATGACTAAACTGCAACTTCTAACAGTAGAGAAAGCTTGTCACTTTGTATCTCTGAAGTACAATAATGCCAGTATATTTTATTTCACGCTATTGAATTACTGCAATTATAATATACTGTAGTGATTAGATTAAGAATATAAAGTATATTTTAAGAAATATATTCTTACAACAAAATATGCTGTAATTCTGAATTTTAAAAGTTTTCTTTAAGTTTTATGCCTTTAAGTTTATCTAAGTTATATTTTTATTCTATTCTCACCAGAAATTCTTTTTATATCAAATATTCTTTATTTATATGTTACGTCTCGTAGACTGCGATGGGCAGGACATGTTGCGCGTATGGGGAATGAAAGACGTGCATGGAAACTTCTTCTAGGAAAGCCAGAAGGAAAACGCCCAGTTGGTAGACCA
Source organism: Diploptera punctata (assembly GCA_030220185.1). NCBI lineage: Eukaryota > Metazoa > Arthropoda > Insecta > Blattodea > Blaberidae > Diploptera > Diploptera punctata. Next base: position 27,612 of record JASPKZ010005889.1, read on the forward strand.
AGAATGAGGTGGGAGAACAACATTAACTATGATTTGAGGGAAGTAGATTATACAGGGAATGATTGGAAAGCATTAGCTCAGGATAGGGATGTATGGAGAGCTTATGTCCGCGCGGCCATGAACCTACGGGTTCGATAGTGCCAGTGAGTAAGTAAGTAAGTAAGTTATATCTTACGTTCACTAGGTGGAGGCTAATTACACTGAGCAACAAAAAATAAACCTTTTTTTGTCTCAGAAAGAAAAATATGTGATTCTGATAATATTTTTTCTCCTGAATTCAAATATGATATCAGTTTTTCTCCATCGCGCAAGGTTTCCGAGATACTGGAATTTATAATTTCAAACTCGTTAATATTTTCTACATTCGTAACTGCACAATATTCGAACATTCGGACTCACCTAGAAAGTAAGAAATAACGATTTTCTGCTATATTTCGCCTGTGGAGCATCCCTTTTGATGGTCCAACAATAATCGGCCAGCATATTAGGATTCCATTTGCCTTGATATCTCTTTTCCATAGCTGAAATCATTTGAGTTAGCTCATTTGGTTTTATTTTACAATGGACAAATGGACGAAAAAACGTTTATTAAAAAATTAATTATTTAAATCCATTTACTGAAATTGAAATAAAAAAAAACTGTGGGTAATGGAAAAATTCCAAATACATATTTGAGAACACGATAAAAAACTGCATTAAGTACAACTATTGGTACTCATGAGACAAAAATCATGTTGACCAGTGTTACTATCTACTTCCTTCGTATGCGTATTTAGAATTGTAGACTTGAGCCTGTTCTGTATTAATTTAATAATGGTCTGATTAGTAACACCATCAGCAGAAATCCACTTTTTTGGGTGTATTTTCTTTGGAAAAAAAGTGCTCATGTTGCTTTTTTCTTTGTGGTGGCAAAATCTAATAATATCCATCAGTTATTATTAGTCCACCTCTGTAGTTTCTAGGTAGCGTGCTGCCTTGTCACGCAGTGTGTCCGGATTCGATTCCCGGCCGGGACAGGCTCCTGGGTAAGGTTTTTTTGCCTTTTTCCTCACCTGTAAGACCCAATGGTCCTCCGAAAATCATCCGGCCATCATCATCATCATCATCATCATCATCATCTTCACCGTGTGGAAAGCAACGGGAAGCTACCACACCTATAATTCCCTAGTAAAGCTGCAAGCATAGCATAAAAATGCTATGATTGTAGCGAAAGAAAGTATTTATATAAAACAATTAAAATGTAAAGAATGCTAGAAGTAGCTAAAGAAAATACGACAAATGACCAGAAAAGTTATTAGTAGCGTTTTCACAAATTTGTAGCTTGTTATGTTTTCAAAATGGCCAGATCTAGCTACAAAGTGGCTAAATTGGCAGCCCTGGTTGGACCACTTGTATAACAAGCAATCCCGAGACGCGTCAAATTGTTTCATTTGATATGGGTGCAGGTGTACAATATAGTCTAGTTGAAGGAATGCAGTAGCTAGGTAATGAGAAAACAAAACGTGCTCGATTACTGGTGTAATAGGGGAGGGGGGTGTCTTAACAATCACCAATGCCAACTTAGAATGAGATCTGCCTTCAATCGATTCCTAATCTCTCTTCAAATGTATATGCGTTCAATGTCATGTCATTTACAGCTCTATACCAGAGATCTAACGAACAAAAATTGGAAAATTGAGTTTTCAGTGGATTAGTGATCTATTCGGAGAATATCACGGCATGGTGGATGTAAAACTATGCATACCCCCTTCCAGACCTGTTTTATTTATTTTTAAAAATTGGCTTTTAAGCGAATCTTAACAAAATGTCGAAAGTAGTCAATCAACTCATGAGTAGCAGTGAAGAAAAACAATTATTGCACATGTGCAAATTCATTCCACCACAGTTCCGTGAATTCTAATAAGAATCTTAGAGAAATTGAGTGAAAATAAGAAAAGACGCAAATAATGTAACGAAATAACATTAAATGGAAAATAAATATTACAAAAAATTCTAGCTGAATCACTTTTCAATATGTATTTTCTATTTCTTATTGTAGCATTTTCAATTAATTATGGGTTAGATAATTTTTCCACTCTACGGACATACATCGTTTTTGCACAAAATTCTGTATTGAATTGTTAATATTCAGTCAGTAACATGTTATTTTGCATTCATATTGACTGCACATTTCCAATAGGATCAGACATTAAAGTGTATATGATATAATAAGGGTAATAGCCTCAAAATGAACATTATGCGTTTTTTTCCCGCAACAATTTGTGTTGTGTGGGTTAGATCTCTTTTCTCGGGGCAACTATTAATTCCGAGCTAAGTTCCAGTTGTACTGTAAACAAACATGCATAAGATATTACTCCGCCGACTCTGTCTATTGGTGGAGCCATGGTGCTATTTTTACCCGCCATATGACTGAATTGTGTACGATAGGAACATTGATTTTTTACTCGCCATATGACTGAATTGTATACGATAGGAACATTGCTTTTTTACCCGCCATATGACTGAATTGTGTACGATAGGAACATTGCTTTTTTAACCCGCCATATGACTGAATTGTGTACGATAGGAACATTGCTTTTTTAACCCGCCATATGACTGAATTGTATACGATAGGAACATTGCTTTTTTACCCGCCATATGACTGAATTGTGTACGATAGGAACATTGCTTTTTTTACCCGCCATATGACTGAATTGTATACGATAGGAACATTGCTTTTTTACCCGCCATATGACTGAATTGTGTAGGATAGGAACATTGCTTTTTACCCGCCATATGACTGAATTGTGTAGGATAGGAACATTGCTTTTTACCCGCCATATGACTGAATTGTGTACGATAGGAACATTGCTTTTTTACCCGCCATATGACTGAATTGTATACGATAGGAACATTGCTTTTTACCCGCCATATGACTGAATTGTGTACGATAGGAACATTGCTTTTTTACCCGCCATATGACTGAATTGTGTAAGATAGGAACATTGCTTTTTTTACCCGCCATATCACTGCATTGTGTACGATAGGAACATTGCTTTCAGACAGCATCGTCTTTTACGGGAAAGAAAACAATACAACATAAGATGGTACCAATAATTAGAAACTTCCTCCATTTCTTACTTATTTATGTCAAAAAAATATATAGCCTATGGGCATACCTAATTAGATTTTTAAAGCTGTTCCCATTATGTCGATAGATCATTGTTGTATTTACAGGTACAATGTTCATTAATAGCAGAATCTGTGTTCCATGCTGACGCACGTGTAAATTCTCCTGTTATTTTGACCATATTCTCAATGGTTAATGTGAGATATTTTTTCACTAAACCGTTTGAAACATTCAAAATAATTTGTTTCTCTCCCCATTTCGAATGCTTTGCTTTCCATTGTTTAAGAAATTCTAAGAAATTTTATCATTTTGAAACAATGAATTTCCAACGTTTTCTTCATTGCGCATGCGTAAGTATAAGCAATGCTTATTATTGTATTACAACGTTAATTATATATTTTAAGATTCTCCCACATAACTTAAAATAGACATTTGATATATAATATGTATTTCTTTATTTTTGTTTCCTTTATTTCGAATGTTAGAGAGCGAAATATATTTTATTACACGCTTAAAGGTAAAACCATTATTCAACCAATTAAAATGCAGTCATACATTTGGTTTGTTTACATTACAATTGGAACTTAGCTGAGAAGAGGTATAGATTTTTATTATATGATGGGAGACTATAAGATAGCCCTATACTATTAAATTGTCAATATCAGAAAGGGAAAGTTATTTTAAAAAAAATATGCAAAAAAAATGCTTTAATGAGGAAATGTGCCGACATTGTAAATAAAAAAAGCTAGCAATAGTTAATTGATTAAACAAGTCAAATTAAGTAAATTTAGAACAATTGGGTAACATCAGACCAGAAACCACTAGTTATTGAAGAGATCATCATAGAAAGAGAGGAAGTTTTAATGTTTTTGAAACAATAGAAACATAAGAGAATTATATCAGGGAATTAGCATAAAGAGGAAAGGGTTTCAGGCCAGAACAAACATAGTTAGGAATAAAAATGGAGATGTGATTGGAGATTTTTAGTATAGGTATATTAACTAGATGGAGAAGTTACTTCAATCATCTAATAAATGTGTATACGAGAACAGTAATATAAATAATATATAATATATATATATATATATATTATATAATAGGCGTATGGGTTGATGTATTATTTATTGGGACTACTGTTAGGTTTACAATCTAATATATATATATATATATTATATATATAGATCTATATATATATAGCTAATATATATATAACTCACAGGCGTTATCGAACCGTTAGGGTTTATGGACGCATGGACATATGATTTCCATACATCATTATCCTGAGCTAATGTTTTCCAATCATTCCCTGTATAATCTTCTTCCCTTAAATAAAGCCGGAAAGGTCGAAGGCAATAAGCCAGACGAAAAAAAGTACCTTGGTCGAAAGAGTGACGATCTTTCACCGTAAAAATAGAACCGTCAAGAAGCGCGGACATGGGTGTTTCATTGGAGGAGTAAATTTTTTTGGAAAAATAGTCCCCATTCGGTTCTCCGGGTTCAGGGAATCCGTACCTAATGCTTTTAAACACAGAGATATGTCCGTAGCGACATAGAATATTAGGACATTATATAACAATAATACATAGGCTAAAAATTTAATACATAGCCTAATATGTTTTAATAATATACTAGTTAATACCCAGCGTGCATTGCTACACCTAAATAAACCAAACATGGCGGTTGCTAGTCAGTTTTTATTTTGGATTTCAGGTAAACCTCTACTTATAATTGTTGGATTTCGCTCATTTTTGGATAATACCTACCTCTGTTTATTTTAATAGGATATACTGAGTTTCGTTGTGAAACATCGAAAAATGTGACCGCTAGAGCGATTTTTCAATTTTCATTTCAGATTAACTGCTACTCATAATGGTTTTAGATGATCCAATTGTGAATCTAAACCATCCAGGGACTCACTGAATCAAACACAAAAAATGTCATCAAAATTGATCCAGTCGTTTAGGAGGAGTTCAGTGACAAACACACCTACAGAAGAACTTTATATAGGCCTACGTATACAGACAAGATGAAATTCAGAACACTTTATTGATTTTGGCTTAAAGTGCTTGAAAGAGAGAGGACATTTACGTTAGGTTGTAGATTAGACTACCGGCTTATTGAACTCCTGATAGGCCTTGAATTGTCCGTTGAAATTCACTTTGTAATTCAAGAGATATTTCTGTGTTATATGAAATGGAGAAATCGAACTCAGGACTTAACTAGTGTCGGAGTGGGCATGGCCAAGGTCGCACGCGGGGTGTTGGAGGTGTGAGGAGGGACCGTCACGATTTGGATTGGCTTTAAATTGCAGGTTCTCTGTGAATGAATATCATTACTAGTGCTTCTTGTGTCTGAATGAGATTATCCCAACTTCCTCACCTCTTCTTCTTCTCATTTCTCTTATAAACTAGGCCTACTTATTCCATTTATCGTTTCGTCACTAAAATTGTAGGCAATTTTGACTATAATTTGCTCTACATGACAAAAATTATCTCAGTGGAATTCATTGATATTACACTAAAACTTGTGTATGAAGGAACAATGACGGTTTCTTAAATATATTTCCGTCTTGGCAGTTTTCCTTCTTATAAAGGGTTCCCAAATTACAAGCTTGAATTTTTTTCACGCAGTGTGAAGTGCACACTTTAAAGACATAACGCATTGAAGTGAAATGCACGCATAATAGTGTATGTAACACAGCACAGTTTGCACGGCAATACGAAAAAAAAAAAAAACGAGAAGGAACTCAACTACAGGAGGACTGAAAAGTTTTCCAACTCCCTCGCAGGTTACGTAAGCAGGCAAGGAAAAGTATGGGATTCCCCGCTGTCACACATAAGCAAGGGTATTCCCACAATATAATAGCAACACAAGAAGGTAAAACGATAACGTCATATGCAGAATTTTCACGAGTGGTCATTAATATTGTAATTAGAACGTGTTTATGAATAATTTTCCGTCTTATTGAGGTAAAACTTAACTATTGGTACTTTAAAAACCATTCCGTTTCCGTGTTATGAAGGTTTCCAGCTTATACAGGACGATTTTACATATAAAATCATACCGTTCTCGAGATTTTTTTCGTCTCTACAGTTTTTCTTCTTGTAAAGGTCCCGGCTAAGACAGGTTTCACTGAATTACTAAAATAGTTGCGGATTCAATGCCACCATAAACAACGTATATTCAAACAGAAACGGAAAAGCACAAATTTATTGTACTTACTTACTCACTGGCACTAATGAACCCGTAGGTTCATGGCCGCGCGGACATAAGCTCTCCATACATCACTATCCTGAGCTAACGCTTTCCAATCATTCCCTGTATAATCTACTACCCTCAAATCATAGTTAATGTTATTCTTCCACCTCATTCTCGGTCTACCAACTGGGCGTTTTCCCTTTGGGTTTCCTACCAGAAGCTTCCATGCAGGTCTTTCATTCCCCATTCGTGCCGCATGTCCTGCCCAACGCAATATACGAGACTTAACTGTTCTTATTATATCTGGCTTCCTATAAAGACCATGTAGTTCACTGTTATGCAGTCTTCTCCATTCACCTGTCTGTTCATCTCTCTTTGGTCCAAAATTTTTCCTAAGAACTTCATTCTCATATACTCGTAATCTCATTTTCTCCCTTAAAGTAAGAGTCCATATTTCGCATCTATATGATGTAATTGGTAGAATTTTTTTGTACTTCTTGCAGGAAAAGTAGAGGGTATAAGCGCCCAATAGTAGAACGAGAATGAGATAGAAGAAGAATAATGTTACGATGATTTGAGGGAGCTGAATTATACAGGATGTATTTGAAAATAGTTATTTCAGGATAGGGATGTATGGAGAGCTGTTGTTCACGCGACCATGAGCCTCCGACTTCAGTAGTGCCAATGAGTTAGTTATGTTGGAAAATATTTGTTCAGCAATTTCATTCAACATCTTTTTCAACAGAGTGCGGTAATATTTGAGAATTTTAATTGTAAATATTTAACCCCTCCAGGAACCGAATCCGGAACAGCAGGAAGCAGAGAAAACTACTCTTTGAATTACTGCGGCAAGAAATAAGGTAAGACTAAGGTATTAATTTATATATTTGCTTGATTGTTGCTCCTAAATTCCTTTTTTCAGATCTAATGAAATATATGTTAAGTTTGAGATAGCTAAAAGGGTCACCAGAATGACCTTACACCGCTGAAAGTTAAAGTACTTGCTCGAAAAAATTCATGTTTTGGCTGAAATATATTCATTTTAGAAGCTTGGAAGCTTTTATTGGCCATTTATGAAAACCTAAGATTAACTTTACGGAAGGGGATGGTACGATTTCATTCTCTATTTGATTTAACGTGCAAGTATTCCACACATTTGGGAAGTATACAATAACACAAATAAATAATAAATGGGAAATTAAGAAAAAATACTTCGATACTCCAAATTTTAAATAAATTGATTTACAATATCAAACATAACAGAGTAATTTGTAAACATAAAATCTGTATTATTTCACATTTACACAGATTTTTGAAGTATATAATAATACAGTTAACAGAAGAACAAAGTGGATTCAGACCAGGGCGTTCATGTATGGATAATATATTTACGATAAAAGAATTTATAAACAAAAGAAGAGAATAACATGGAAACACACATAGCTTTTATTGATTTTGTAAGGCATTTGATAAAGTAGACAGAGGAAAACTCTGGACAATTTTAAAGAAAAAAGGAATTCCGAAAAACTTAATAGCAGCTATAAAGAGTTTGTACTGGAACACACATTTTGTTATAAAACTAGAAATGAAGTAAGTAAAAATAAAATTCATACTAATCAAGGAGTTAAACAAGGATGCAGTATCTCTCCAGTTTTATTTAACCTATACATCAATGATATAATAAAAAAATGGAAACGAAGAAAACAAATAAAGGATATAAAATTAGATAAAACACACTACTTGAAAACATTATTATACGCTGATGACCAGGTAATAATAGCAAATACAGAAGACGAACTTCAGAGGAATATTTTTAAACTACATAATATATGTGAACAATATAATCTCAAAATATCCATAGAAAAAACTAAGGTAATGGCATTCCAAGGGAAAATCAAATCAGATCGAAAATAGTAAGGAAACAAAATCATAGAACAGGTGAACCATCTCAATTATCTAGGATGTGACATTTCATTTAATTATGATAATGATATAAATAATAAATAGCAAAATTCCAGGGAATATGTGGTACGATAAAACGAACACTAATAACAAAACAACAAGAGAGACCCAACTGAAATTTTATAAAATGTTGGCAGTACCGGTACTGCTCTATGGTTCAGAAGCCTGGATACATAAAAACAAGACCTAAGTAGGATAACGGCGGCAGAAATGAAATTTTTTGAGATCTGTTAAAGGGTGCACTAAGGAAGACAGAATCAAGAACACAGAAATAAGACAGGAACTTGAAATATTTGCAATAACTGATAAAATGGATACATATAGACAAAAATGGAAGCAAACACATAGAACCAGATTGAATGCAGATAGATATCCAAAACAAATAACAAAATACACACCACACGGCACCCGAGATGTGGGCAGACCTAGAAAGAGATGGGCTGAAGTCGGAACGGGTCCACAGACCTATCCTGCATGCATGATGTGATGATGATGATTATGATAATAATACAATGGAACAATAAAATGGAAAATTAACAAAAAATACTTTCGATCTTCAAATTTAAACAAATAAATAAATTGAGCTTTACAAAAGCATATGTAACGGTCATTTTTAAATATAAATTATAAATTATTGTTTCACAATTACACAATTTGGGATTAATGGTGAAATTAAACAAAATATATTTAAGGCTGCAAATTTAAAAATCAAATTAGCTTTTTCAATACATATATAACCAATACGAATTTTAAAAATATAAATTCTAATTTTTTTTCACAGTTCTGTTAGTAAATAAGTAGCATAGAATTTTGGATTTTTCCAGTTTTTAATAACTTATAATCAAGATATATTTACTAAACTTTTTAAAATTAGTTTTGTAATAGTTTCTAGTATGTTAAATATCTGTGAATATCATATGAAATAAATATTCATTTATATTATGAGAAAATATAATTTTTACGTAGGGTCTAGAAAAAACGCATTCGAAATTTCTTGCAGATATAATCATGTTTTAAGGAGTTTTATTATTTTTGTGCTATCATATAACAAAAATCAAAGATATGAAAAAAAACTAACTTGCACATAAAAGTGAAAATCTTATTTATTTAATGGCATTTGTAAGCCTTATGATGTCATACACATAAACTACAGAAACAATTTTCTAACTTGTCATGTTATAAGCTACTTCTAACCCGAAAAAAAAATATAAAATTTGCCACTATTTTATACCACTCGTTTTTTTTAGCGGGAAATCATTTTTATTCGTGATCCTTATATGTAAATGTTTTTTGCTCAATAGTTTATACATTTCGCTGATTAAAAAATATTTAAATTGAAAACTTCTCAGTGAAAATATTCTGTTTAAATTGTGCGTAACAATTGTTAAATATCCGCTGAAAATTTAAGAAAGTCCGTTCAATAGATTATTAGAAACATATATTTCTGTAACATTAGCGATACAGGGTATCCCAAGAACCCGTAAAGAATTCGTGACAAATTTGTTAAGAGAAAAATTGCCGAAGGAGTTGGTACGGATATGCTATTTGCCTATAGTATATGATAATGAATTAAATGTAATATATATAAACATAAGACACACAATTTATTATAGCTTCTAAACATTATAGTTCCTATCATATTAAGGTGCATCATAACCGTTAAATTATATTTATATCATTAATGAAACATAACAAACTCGAGGATCCGAAAATGGCTACGTAAAGGTACCATAATCTTCTTCTTCTTAGACTTAATTTGTAGGATTTTCATCCTGTTTATTCCAAAATCACTCCTCGGAGCAAGACGTATTGGATGTGCATTGGGATGGGGTTCGTTAGTCCTGACAACCCATCTAGGACAGACAACTCCGAAATAAAACGGGGTAGGCTGCCGAGCTCTGGAGCTGGGTGAAGGCAATCAGCCTAGGGAGGAAACCCTGAATAATTAACCCAAGGATCAAGCCTCGGATCAAGGACGGTACCATAATATTTGGTTAATTTCTTAGAATATTTGATACAAAGGAGATTACAAATCTTATTTCAGATAAAATTCAAGGTGATGTTAAATTACAATGACATAAGCACATATTATCTCTTACATTTTGTGATTATACCCACGGTTAATTAAACACCTTAGAGCAAACTTTCTGAAAATCGCAACAGCGCATATAAGATTCGTGTGATTCTTGCGACGAGACATAAACAGCTGTTTTGGGATCAACGATTGCAAAACCACCACTTCTCTGCAGTTCTCGACGTTGCAATGTCCCTCGTTTTTTATTACAAAACGTCAGACGGTTTCACTTAATTTGCACGAAAACTATCAATTTTATTACAAAACTGCAAAGGAGGAAAATATTTCTATTCTTCGCCTTTAATTATCCGAGTTAACCTGTATTTATCGAGTTAGGCGGCATTTAAAGTTGAGGGAGAAACATGTTTTTTTAAAGAAAGGTATTGATTTGACACCAACTAGTACCTTACTTACTTACTCACTGACACTATCGAACCGTAGTCATGGCCGCGCGGACATAAGCCTCCATACATCCCTATCCTGAGCCAATTCTTTCTCAATCATTCCCGTATGCATATACTTCTTCCCTCAAATCATAGTTAATGTTGTTCCCCCCACCTCATTCTTGGTCTACCAACTGGGCGTTTTCCTTCTGGCTTTCCTACAAGAAGTTTCCACTATACGTCTTTCATTCCCCATACGCGCAACATTGTCCTGCCCATCGCAGTCTACGAGACTTAACTGTTCTTATTATATCTGGCTTCCTATAAAGGACCCATGTAGTCCATTGGTGTGTAGTCTTCTCCATTCACCTGTCTGTTCATCTCTCTTTGGTTCACCAAACTATTACTAAAACTTTTTTTTTTGTGTTACACCCAAGGAATTACCGTACTTCTTAAAATAAATGCATTTATATTACTTTCATCTTGTGTAACGTCCGCCGTGTTACCTCAGTGTGTTTAGACGCTATCTATTATTCTCTAAAATCAATCAAGAACCTGAAACGAAAATTTAAAAGTCGCTGTAGCGGTCATAATTTTCGATGTTTCACAACGAAACTCAGTATACCATATTTAATTAAATTGAAGTAGGGCTTATAAAAACATCAGTAAAGTCTGACAATTAGATTTGGGGGTTTACCTGAAATCCAAAATAAAACATTTAATAACTGACATTTTGGTCTAGGCCTATTTCATTTTCAGACGTTCGGAGGATCTAAAAAGAATTACGCTATTAATTTATCATCATCATCATCATCATCATCATAGTACATTCACGAATTTAGGCCATTTGTTGACCTGTTTCGGCCTAAAGAGAAACAGCATCCAAAAGTCTTTTGAGTGGACGTCCTGGTTTTCTTGTTCCTGCAGGTTGATATCTTTAACTTTTGTTTGGGTATCCTGTGATCTTCCATTCACTGAACATGTTACATCCATCTTGACTTATAATCAGAATTTTTTTCTAAAGGTTCCATATGTAATTCTTCTAAGATGTCTTAATTTTTTTTGTGATCCAGTAGTGTATATCAACACGAAGAAATCCATAAGGCATATAATTTATAATTATTCTTTATTTTTAAATTTTTAAATCAAAACGAAAATACATTTAATTTATTTAGGGGTAGCAAGCAGCGCACACGGGCATGAACTAACTCATTGACACTATTGAACACGTAGGTTCTTGGCCGCAACGGACATAAGCTCTCCACCATATCCCTGTCCTGAGCTAATGTTTTCAATCTTCCCCTGTATAATCTGCTTCCCTCAAATCATGGTTAATTTTATTCTCCCACCTCATTATTGTTCTTTCATCTGAGCGTTTTCCCTCTGGTTTTCCTACAATAAGCTTCTATGCCCCTCTTTCATTCCCCATTCGATCCACACGTCCTGCCCATCGCAGTCTACGACACAACTGTTCTTATTAAATCTAGTTTCCTATGAAGACCATATGAAGTCTTCTCCGTTCATCCGTCTGTTCATCTCTCTTTGATTCAAACATTTTCCTAAGAACTTTATTATCACATAGAAAACTCCTGGCCCTTAGCTTACCCGCCGGCTGCTGGCCTCACGCCCACATGTGTCAATCGCAGAGGTAGATGATCATCCAGCCAGTGTTGGGGTGACATGTGGTCTGCATGTGGAGTCCCCCAGCCGTTATAGCTGGTTTTCTCAACCTGAAGCCGCTACTTATTGTAGCTACCCAAATGCCTCACGATGCTGGATATGCACCGGTCCCATACTGACCGAAATACCATGAGAAAATTTCTTCCCCCAATGGAGACTCGAACCAGCGCAAGTCCCGTAGCTCTGCGCCAAGGCTTCCTGCCTTAACCACTCGGCTATAATTGTTTTCTCTTCCCTTAAAGTAAGAGTCCATGTTTCGATCCATGTAATATAAGTAGGAGAATAACAGTTTTATATATTTTCAGTTTAACGTTTTTTTGAGAGAAATCGGCACGCGGGGTATTTGATATAAATAAAATAAATCCGTTAATGATGGAAAATTTTCAGTAATGGACGGCTAGAATTTTGTCAATCCGCAATATTGTCTTGGTTGTATTTTGTGGACTAAATGATGGATAATTTCTCTTCCTGGACAAGGCGCAGAGGTAGGAAGCGTATCTTGAATACACTGCGGTATAGGCTATTGCCTTCCAAAACACGGCACCCACATTCCTAAGTTTCCGTCTTTACAAAACCACAGAAGTGAATCACATCGCTTTTGGAATTGATGCAATTATGGACTACTTTTTGCATCTGCAATTTATGAGCAGATTCCTTGTTTTTAAGAAACAAACAAGATCTTCTCACAGATGGATGATTTAGTTTTACGGTTTCGAGAGCAACACATATTCATCATCAACTCGTGCAATTATTTTATTGTAATTCTTAAAACAGTTACAATATTTTTTTAATGAAATTTGTTAAATTCCAGTTACATTTCCGAGCTAAGTTCCAGTCGCTAATATATAACAACTTAGCATAGGTATAACCTACTCCCCCGACTCCGTCTATTGGGGAAACCGTGGAGCCTACTTTCATCCGCCATATTACTGAATTTTTTACGGGAATTTTCAATCGATAGGGACATTGTTCATAGGCACCATCCGTATTTAGGGGAAAAAAAAGATGAAATCAATATAAGATGGTTTGTATAAATAGGAAATCCCATGGCAAAGTATTACAGGGTGCTCTAAAATTCCCCTTACAAACTTTCTAGGAATTTGTAGAGGGGACAGAGTTGATAATACTCAAAATTGGAAACCAAGTGTGTGGAAACTTACCGTTTTCCGTACTACAAGCATTGTCTGAAAATATGTCACGTGTCTCAACGTAGGCAAACGAGTGCAGGGTATTATTAATTCACCCAAATACTATGAATAGATTATAAGAAGGCCTTTGATATAAAGTGTCTAACATATTAAGTGAAAAGGAATTTCACTACACTTGATAGCAGTAATTAAGAAAATGTATGAGAAAACAAAATACAAACAATAAATCAAAGGGAATCCAATACATAGAACAGGAGGAATTTAACAAGGTGGTCCAACTATCAACCACTCTTCTTAAATTTTTTCGACGACGTTGATAAGATCATGGAAGCCAAATGACGACTGGGGGAATTAACTTAGGAAATATAGTAATAAAAACAGTAGCCTTTGCAGATGACCAGATTTAATAGACAAAAAACAGAGGACTGACTAATCACAGAATGCTATATAAAACTAAATGAAACATCAAACAAATACCAACATGGAAATATCATCAGAAAAAAATAAAAAAACAATGGCCTTCAAGGGCGCTCATCCAGTTCGGACAAAGATAATATTAGAAAATAAACCAATAGAACAAGTGGTAAGATATAACTTCCTAGGTTGCGAAATATCATACACAGCGGAAACAGATATAAATAACAAAACTAAATAAGTTTAATTATATAACAGGAACACTAAAAAGAACTTTGAAAAATAAAGCCAGGAAAGACTCTATAATGAAATTACACAAGACAATAGCAGTACCTATTATTACTTATGGATCCGAAACATGGACAGTGACAACACAACAATCTGCCAGAATACAAGCTGCAGAAATGAGATTCCTCAGACCAATAGCAGGATATCAAAGAACAGACAAAAACATAACACAGAAATAAGACAACAACTAAAAGTAGAGGAACTAAACACAACAATAGTGAAATACAGAACAAACTGGAAAGAACACTTGGCAAGGATGACTGAGAATAGAATGCCAAAAGCAGCATACAGCTATTCACTACGAGGAATAAGAAGTTTGGGAAGACCAAGAGAAAAGATTGAATCGGGAACATGCTAGTAAATAAACCTAAACCGTGAACAAGAAGAAGAAGAAGAAGAAGAAGAAATAACTATGAACGTAATCATAGAGGAAGTAATAGCTTAGCGATTCGTCTAAATCGAAAATTTCCCTATCGAGTATTCTAAGACTTGGTGCTTTTTTTAAAAAAATGTCAATTTTTTTCGAAATTTTTAAAACTGCAAAGCATTAATTGTGGAGGGTGTATCTGGGATTATTAATGCAAGTGATGTACTGTGTCACCCCTCATAGGCCCTAATAAATTACTTGTAAAAGTGCTCGCGTTAGAAACATGTTTTCAAACGGCTGTAGCACGGAAACGGTAAGTTTCCGGACATCGTTTTCAATTCTGATTATTATCAACTCAGTCCCCCCTATAAGGTCTAGAAGTTTGAAGGGGGAATTGTAGACCATCCTGTATATGGGCTTAAAGAATCAGACGTTTATGCTTTTTCCATAATGTCGATAGATAACCTTTACTTATCGGTACAGTTTCATTACGAGCAGAATTTATGCTCCATGCTGACTCACCTGTAAATTCTGCTGTCATTTTCACCACATCCTTAACGGCTAATGTGAGATATTCTACACTAAACTGCTTGAAAACATTCAAAATAAATTATTTCTCTCCTCTTTTCAGTTGTTTCTTTTCGAAAGTTTTAAGAGATTTTACAGAAAGCCATTTTGAAACAATAGAAATTCCAACGTATTCTGCATTTCGCGTGCTTTTTTAATATTTTGAAACTGAATTATATATTTTAAGATTCTCCCATATATCTTATACAGAAGTATGTTAGATAATAGAGCCTATATTTTTTATTGTTTTTATTTCTATTATTTCGAGTTATAAAGCGAACTACATTTTCTTACGCCGGGGCACGCCGTAGGCGTAGTGGTTAAGGCACTGAGCTACAAGCCGGAGGGTCGAGGGTTCAAGTCCCGTTGGGGTCAGGATTTTTAAACTGACCCAAACCTCTGGCGGCACTAGGGCCCTGGGGTCGACTCAGCCTCTAACTGAAATGAGTACCAGACGCTTGTTCTGGGGTAAAGGCGGCCGTCACGCAGGGCTGACAAACCGGCTGACATAAAGTGCCGATTGTCTAGAAACAAAGTGGGAGCCTTAACCTCCAACTACTACCCAAGGGCCCCTCCTGAGGCCTGTTTGTGGGATCACTTTACTTTTTACATTTTCTTACCACGCTTAAGGATAAAAACCATTATTCAACCAATGAAAATGCAGTCGTACATATGGTTTGTTTACATTACGACTGGAACTTAGCTCGGAAGAGGTTTAGTAGAATATTCTATTTAGAGTTGCGAATGGACAATCTGGAAGTAAATTATCAATAAAACTAAATACATGGTCACACGTAGAAATACATTATTATAATGGAAATTGACAGCTAATGACAAATGAGGGAAATTTTGAGGATGTGGCTGATTTTCAAATACCTAGGAACAATAATCAGAAAATAGGAATGAGATGCACACAGAAATTAAACATAGGCTCAATTCTGGAAATGCGTGCTATTATGCATTGCAGAGACTCTTTGATGTCCAACTCCTTTCAAAAAAACGTTAAGCTGAAAATATATAAAACTATTATTCTACCCGTTATATTATATGGGTGCGAAACATGGACTCTTACTTTAAGGGAGGAAAGGAGATTACGAGTATTCGAGAATAAAGTACTTAAGAAAATTTTTGAGCCAAAGAGAGATGAACAGACGGGTGAATGGAGAAGACTACATAACAATGAACTACATGCTTTTTATAGGAAGCCAGATATAATAAGAACAGTTAAGTCTCGTAGACTGCGATGGGCAGGACATGTTGCACGTATGGGGAATGAAAAGACGTGTATGGAAGCTTCTTGTAGGAAAGCCAGAGGGAAAACGCCCAGTTGGTAGACCAAGAATGAGGTGGGAGAATAACATTAACTATGATTTGAAGGAAGTAGATTATACAGGGAATGATTGGAAAGCATTAACTCAGGATAGGGATGTATGGAGAGCTTATGTCCGCGCGGTCATGAACCTACGGGTTCGATAGTGTCAGTGAGTAAGTAAGTATAATGTGGACGATGTAATTTACAGTAAATGAAACATTTGCGTGGATGACAATTCTTTTAAAACATACTTCCGTGTATCCAAGACTCCTCGACCCGAGGAGACCTGCTCATATCACGGGTCAGTGCTTCGACGTAGCCGCAGGAGCACGAGCTGTCCATCATCTGCTGCAAACAACATTTTTATCAATTTCACGCTGGTCATTTCAAACAACTTAAACAATATACAATGTTGTTATCCGCCTCCAATTTATGTCCTATTTTGTCGTATGCGTTCTACTCTCTTACCATTCTTAAATAAACATAATCATTCTTAAACTTTCCTAAGTTTTAATCAAGCAATAACCCCACAATTACATTATAAATTACCACTATCAAAGCTTTACATAAAATACTGTCACAGATGTCCAGGGTTTTTCCTTTACGTTTTTTTCGGCGTAAATGAACACACAGATGTTGTTTAAAATCTCACTTAACACTTTATTTCTTTCTATAAATCATCAGTAAATTTTTAATCACAATTTTCACTCACAATCTTCTTTCAATGTTTATCTCAGTCACAAATATTTCACAGTCACAGCACAATTTATCGTACACTTAACTTTTTGCCGTCCAATACAAGACTAACTGGTGTCTATCCTCGCCTCAAGTATATAGGCAGCGAGGAACTTTCTAGATATGAGGTCGGGACACTTCCAAATTCGGAAGTTTCTAGCCACCGATCTTTCCCGAAAAGGAGGGAGACGTTGGTAGAGACGCCTGGAACCACAGTCCAGATATTTCGACCGGCTCGCGCGGGCCTTTCGACTAGATATTGGCGACTCGCAAATCTATTCTAATCAATGCGAGACCAATATTCTCGACTTGACCGCGTAATTTAAACATCGCTATACGACGCGTAACAATATATTGCCACTAGTTTCGATTGCGTGGTTTAATCCGAATTTCTTTAATTTAATCTAATATCAATTTTCACAAAAAATCCAAATCTTCTTTATTTCATGCACAATTATTCATTTTGAAGCACATATAATTTTTTGTTATAAGATTATCTTAGAATACAGTTTATCTTGCAGTGCACTTGTTCACGTTAGGATATGTCTTCACTTACAACACTTTCTTGTTCGTCACTCTTCAGAACGCCTTCAACTGTCAGATCACTTTCATCACTTTTATATGCGACGGAAGAACAATGCAGAAGCCCAGTTTCGTCCCTATCGAATAGAAACTTCGAGAAGCAATGATTTGTAGGAAGTAGATTACACAGGGTTGATTGGAAAACATTAGGTCAGGATAGGGACGCATGGAGAGCTTATGTGCGCGCAGCTGTGAAGCGATGGGTTCCATAACGCCAGTTTGTTAGAGTTACTTAGTTAAATAACTTTGTAATTAAATAGAATAATTGGACGGCGTTATGCACCAACCGGCTATGCTCTATTATCTAAGTTTCAAGAAAAATACGTTTTAAGTTTAAGTCATTCTTCGCTATATATTGTAGCGTCAAATTAATAATACTTAATATTGCAAGTTATTTTCCTAGTTTCAGAGAGTTATGCATAAATAATGTAAGAGTAGTAGCATTTGGCGCTTAGCTGCATGATGCAACATTTAGTTTAACTTTTATGAAGATTTGATTTTTTCATAGCCGTTTGTTGCAAAACTTAAAATCTCTGATAGAACAGATGACGTCTGCATTTTTCTCTAATAACACTGGCCAACATGATTTTTGTCTCATGAGTACCAATAGTTGTACTTAATGCAGTTTTTTATAGTGTTTTCAAATACGTAATCGGAATTTCTCCATCACCCACAGTTTTTTATTTCAATTAATGATTTTAATTATAATTTTTTTAATAAAAGTTTTTTCGTCCATTTGTCCATTCATTGTTAAATAAAAACAAAAGAGCTAACTCAGGAGGTTTCAGCTATGGAAAAGAGATATCAAGGCAAATGGAATCCTAATATGCTGGTCGATTATTGTTGGACCATCAAGAGGGATGCTCCACAGGAGCAATATAACAGAAAATCGCCATTTCTTACTTTCTAGGCGAGTCCGAATGTTCGAATATTGTGTAGTTACGAATGTAGAAAATATTAAAGTGTTTGAAATTATAAATTCCTGTCTCTCGGAAATCTTGCGAGATGGCGAAAAACCGATGTCATATTTGAATTCAGGAGAAAAAATACTACAGAATCACATATTTTTTCTTTCTGAGACAAAAAAAAAAGTTTATTTCTTGTTGCTTAGTGTAATAAGGGTATATTTAAAGATTTGGGGCAAAATGTATGTGTACACTTCCTTTATGAGCCATTGCAACAAATGCATCGTAATCGCATTTTAAAAAGAATGGAGGCTAGCCGACTGATGCATAACATCGTCCAATTTATATTGTGAATAAGAAAAAGGAATTCCGAAACACTTAATAGCAGCTATAAAGAGTTTGTACTGGAACACAAATTTTGTTATAAAAACTAGAAATGAAGTAAGTAAAAATAAAATTCATACTAATCAAGGAGTTAAACAAGGATGCAGTATCTCTCCAGTTTTATTTAACCTATACATCAATGATATAATAAAAAAATGGAACGAAGAAACAAATAAAGGAATAAAATTAGATAAAACACACTACTTGAAAACATTATTATACGCTGATGACCAGGTAATAATAGCAAATACAGAAGACGAACTTCGGAGGAATATTTTTAAACTACATAATATATGTGAACAATATCATCTCAAAATATCCATAGAAAAAACTAAGGTAATGGCATTCCAAGGGAAAAATCAAATCAGATCGAAAATAGTAATACGAAACAAAATCATAGAACAGGTGAACCATCTCAATTATCTAGGATGTGACATTTCATTTAATTATGATAATGATATAAATAATAAAATAGTAAAATTCCAGGGAATATGTGGTACGATAAAACGAACACTAAATAACAAAACAACAAGAGAGACCCAACTGAAATTTTATAAAATGTTGGCAGTACCGGGTACTGCTCTATGGTTCAGAAGCCTGGATACATAAAAAACAAGACCTAAGTAGGATAACGGCGGCAGAAATGAAATTTTTGAGATCTGTTAAAGGGTGCACTAAGGAAGACAGAATCAAGAACACACAAATAAGACAGGAACTTGAAATATTTGCAATAACTGATAAAATGGATACATATAGACAAAAATGGAAGCAACACATAGACAGAATGAATGAAGATAGATATCCAAACAAATAACAAAATACAAACCTAAAGGCACCCCGAGATGTGGGCAGACCTAGAAAAGAGATGGGCTGAAGTCGGAACGGGTCAACAGACCTAATCCATGAATGAAGATGATGATGATATTGTGAATCTTGTGGTGGCTTATGTCTGCTAATGTTCAACATTTGCTGTGTGTGTGTGTGTACGCGCGCGGTGATGGTTTACCATTTTTGCTTCAATTTTGAATCAGATAACTGCAGTACTAACATAAAAAGGTGAAAGGAAAATGGCCGCACCTGGAACAGTAATTACTTCCATTAGGAGCATAATATCACGATCCACCAATGTCATTTATGTAATATTATATTTCAATTAAATTGTACAAGCCGTTGTTAAATGGCTGTCCGTTGCAAACATCTGGTGTTACTGTGGGCTACTAGTAAATTACACTTATTTATTTCACTCTGATGAAACCTATCAGCTGTAAAAAAAGAGTGTTGAGCTTGGTCATTTTACCAACATAATAATTTTTTTCAGTTCTTTAGTTTGACTTTTTTTTTTAGTTACCTTTATTTAGTAATATGTCTCAATCACGGCTAAACTTTACAAGCTGTTACGCGACTTTTTTAATTTCTTCATAAATTCCTGTCTTAGGGTTTCATTTTTCAAATTATTTCCTATCACGTACAATGGTTTTTACTAGTTTTATAACGATTATTTGAATTTTTTCACAATACTGAACTGCATGAAGATGTAGCAGCCATATTTTAACGAATATTCTGTGTTTCAGTGCAGCCAACATAGAGTATGTACTAATTAAACTTACACTAAATAAAATCAGCGTGCATTCTTTCACAGGTTAGAATAGGCCCTACTTAAATTGTGTTAAGGAATCAATTGAGTTGGTGTTTACTTGATGAAAATCCATTACTTATTTAATTAAATAAAAATAAAACTGACAGTTTATTTGATTTTCATATTTATTAAGGTATAATTTAGTTTCTTTTTTTTTTGCTGTTTCGGTACACTGTACCTTCTTCAGACATGTTAACAAATTAATTAATTGTGTTATTATAGTACATAACAACTGTATCTATGCAACAATAATTGTTTTATAATCTGTATTATAAATTTAACAGAGGCGATTCATTCAAATCTAGTTGGGAATTTAACACTTTATTATTACTTTTCAATGTATTTATTTCTACAGCTTCTAAAAGGTCCAACTTCTTTCCTTTGTCACAAACATGTAAAATTTTAAAATTTGGATCAAAACAATGATAATATTGGAGTAGTGGTTAGCATACTTTGAATTATCTAAATGTCTGTTATATGCTCTCATACGTTCCTTTATACGAGGAATAAAAGGTCTGATTTTTGCAGACGATCAAGTAATAATGACAGCATCAGAAAATGCTTTATAAATATTCCTTTATACTTTCAATAATATCTTTCTAAAATACAATTTAAGAATATCTACATCTAAAACAAAAATATTAGCTCTGGAAGGAAAATGTGCAATGAGAACAAAATGATAAACAATGTAATTATAGACCAAGTTCAGAATTTTAATTATTTGGGATGTCATTTAGGCAGTGACAGAAATCTAGATAAACACACTAAAATACAACGATTCAATTATCTATGTGGCACAATTAAACGCACTTTATTGAAAATACTAGAAAAGAAACTATTTTGAAGTTTTACAAAGTATTGGCAGTTCCATATCTTATCTATGGATGTGAAACCTGGACATTAACAAAGGCAGATAGTAAACAAATAGAGGCTGCTGAAATGAAGATGTTGAGAGCAATAGCAGGATACCAAAGGACCGATAAAAAGAAAAACGAAGATATAAGAACAGAACTTAATATATTTAATCTCTGTGAAATAATAAAATATTATCAAAATGCTTATCTTCAGCACGTATTACGAATGAATGAACAGCGCGTTCCAAGAAGAATGTATGATTATAAACTAAAAGGGAGAGGAATGTTGGGAAGACCATTGAAGAGATGGAAGGACCAATTCGACCTATAATGAGATCAGAACAGGCCATTGGGCTTAATCCTTGTTGTTGATGATGATGACGACGACGATAAAAGGTCTGCCGATCTCAACGTCCTAGTAATACCTTATTTGCCGCTAGATGTCTCATTGAGTCGGTATGTTGACCGCATGCCATTCATGACATCTGTGGGCAAATAAGGTAACTAAATTAACTTGATCTAGTAACTCCTAACAAAGGAGAGGCTATAGTTCAATATTGGGCAAATCCATTATAGATCATTGTTATTCTGATAACGTGAAGTATGATGTAATATGACGAATTTTGAACTGCTGACATATCCTTCTAATATATTGACCGTCAGCTCCAATAATTAAGGGGTATATTCAGTTAACCTATTTTTAACAGTTCTCTTCGAAACATGGGAAACAGGAATCGAGACAGGAAATGTCTACATAACCTAAAATACCATTTTTTCCTGTCAGAAAACTTTGTCTTCTTCTTGTAATCTTGTAAGCCCATGTTTCCCTTAACAGAGATTTAGGCACTCTCCCCCTAGAGGGAAGAATTTGAACCATATTAATTTAGTTACACTTGTTTTCGTATAGATGTCATTTTGAGTGGTCCGTGGTCTGCGTTCAGCCTCATACTGACATCTAGGAAACCAAGGTAGTAATTACTAGGACGGGAAAATTCGGTAAATTTTGCTTAGAGGCCTTTTCATTCAGGCTTAAGGATTTTTTACGAGCCTGAAAATCTTCAGACTCGGGATCCACGGCTTAAAGTATATATAACGGGAAGTATGATGTAATATCGCGCATTTTGAACTACTGACATATCCTTCTAATATTTTGACCTTCAGCTCCAATAATTAAGGGGTATATTTAGTTAATCTATTTTTAACAATTCTCTCCGAAACGTGGGAAATTGGAATCGAGACAGGAAATGTCTACATAACCTAAAATACCAATTTTTCCTGTCACAAAACTTTGTAAGATTCAAGTTTTGAAGTGTAAGATGATTAATAGTTATCGATATGAAATCGTGGATATCGATCGAATGTCACGTAGCGTATTTTCACGGCCTCCTGAGTAAGAATTGATGTTTGTATCATGTTGTTGATGTAAGTGGAGGCTCTTTCTCACACACTCACCGCGAGTCAGAGAGAGACGCACAACACAGAAAAACATTCTCTCTGCTTTTTTAAAAACCTATTAAGCGTAACATTACAACGTTGAACAATATTGTCTATCTACTCATGCGATAAAACTGTTAGAGCGGTTAGTGAGGGAAAAAGGAGTTAGATATCATTTCATACGAGGAGGGGAGGGGGGGGGCCTTCAAGGCTGTGTGTTGGGACACAACAAAGAAGAAATAAGTGGTTGGCTTAAAGAACCAAGGTCTTTAACTAAATAAGTGTCATCATTTGGTTCCAACAGGCGGAGAAGATGTTTTGGATTTGTTATGACTAAATTAGATTTAAGTTAATATTTAATTTTAGGAAGTTATATTTGAGGTTATTTTAATTATATTATTTTGGTCTGGACATCTTACCTCAATATTAATGTTGATTTGTTCTTGGACATGTTTCAAAACATCTGTTTTAATCGTCAGCTTTCCCAGACTGGTTTTATTTATGTTGCATTATGTTGCACCACCTGGATGTCGATGTCAGCTCCATCCTGTGGTTGGCCAAAGAACCTCCAAACAAGGTCAGCCTCCATCGGAATATCAAAATTCATAACTCTGTTTCTGTTCTTCTGAATATAATTTTTTCCCCAAATAGTCAGCTCTTTTGTATTTTCTAACTGTTTTAATAATTTAGTGTCTGAATTTATATTATGTTTTCAGACCAAACATGTCAGGAATATATCAAATTGAATGCATGGGTTGTGAAAAGATATATATAGGGAAAACAAAAAGAAACCTAAAAATTACAACCAAAGAACACATAAGAAATATTAAAAATGGAGAAATTGAAAAATCTGCAGTTGCTGCTCATGTTTGGTCTGAAAAACATAATATAAATTCAGTCACTAAATTATTAAAACAGTTAGAAAATACAAAAGAGCTGACTATTTGGGGAAAAAATTATATTCAGAAGAACAGAAACAGAGTTATGAATTTTTATATTCCGATGGAGGGTGACCTTGTTTGGAGGTTCTTTGGCCAACCACAGGATGGAGCTGACATCGACATCCAGGTGGTGCAACATAATGCAACATAAATAAAACCAGTCTGGGAAAGCTGACGATAAAACAGAATTGTTTTGAAACATGTCCAAGAACAAATCAACATTAATATTGAGGTAAGATGTCCAGACTAAAATAATATAATTATAATTAGATTTAAGTTACTTTGGAGGGGGTCACAAGGTGTCATTTGAAAGGTTATTTTTTTTGCGCCATAGTGCGTTTTGTCGTACTTACAGCAATGACGACCATGATTAAAAGTTCAACTTCATTTCGGGGTTGCCAACCTAAATATCTATACAGTAGGCCTATCTTTTCTAAAATTACCATCGTTGCCATTAGATGATCAATTTCAATTTTAAGAAATCACCTTTGTCCCGCGCCGTAGCCGAGCGGTTAAGGTACGAAGCCTTGGCGCAGAGCTACGGGACTTGCGCTGGTTCGAGTCTCCATGGGGGAAGAAATTTTCTCATGGTATTTCGGCCAGTATGGGACCGGTGCCCACCCAGCATCGTGAGGCAATTGGGTAGCTTCAATAAGTAGCGGCTCCAGGTTGAGGAACCAGCTATAACGGCTGGGGGACTCGACATGCTAACCACATGTCACCCCTACACTGGCTGTTGATCATCTACCTCTGTGATTGACACATGTGGATGTGAAGGGCCAGCAGCCGGCTGGTAAAAGACCCTCAATCGGAGAAATCACCTTTACAAAATTTCTACTTTATGGAATATACTTCGATTACAATTTGAAATTTTTAAATGTATTTAGAAAATGTATTTCATCCAATTGCGAAAAGTAATTGTCTGCATCACTTTGTCCTTGCGGCAATCCTCTATTGAGGAAAGTTTTATATAATAAATACAAATAACTATACTGTAATATTACATATTACAAACCCACGAGTGGGGAAAAAAAAAAAAAAAAAAACACTGCCCTCTATGTATACTACAAACAATGTATATACAAAAAATATCCAAAAGGTAGTGTTAATATACATTATACGAAACAAATTACTGCGTTTTAAATGAACTGAACTTTATTTGAAACAATATATAACAATAAATACGTACTTGTCGCCATTTTATCACTGATTTGATGTCAAGTCCTCTTATACTTTTAACTAATAAACATTGCCCACACGGTTAACGTTAGTCAGTTGTTTATAACGATCGCAAAATATTTTCAACAAATATGTTATTTTACTATTCTTTATTATTTTGAAAACACCATCGCACAAAAAAATAATGTACGACGCACGTTTGTGAAGTGTTTTACAGAATCTCGGAAATTAAAACCTGGCTAACGCTCGGTTTTTAAACATTTTCCTCGCTTCTGTAAAAACCACTTCCCAACCTCGCATTTTAATGTACTATTACACCTACTAATATTTGGAAGCCGCGATTCAGGCCTTAGCATTAAGCATGCATCCAAAAATGGAGGAAAAATATTAGAAATATAAAACATGATTCACACTATTGAGAAACTTGGTAAACATATAGTCCTACAATGGATTCCAGCCAATTGTGGAATACAAGGGAATGAAAGAGCTGTTATACTCACAAAACATGTAAAATTAAGCAGAAGGTAACAAATGCATTTTCTTTTGGATCAATTAAAAGAATTATAAAGAGAAAAATTGTATTGTTACAATTGGCTGCTTACAAACTAAATGACATATGTAGCGATTATAATTTTAAAATTTCAATAAGTAAAACAAAAGTAATGGCATTTTGTGGAAGAAATACTCTGCGTGCAAAAATAGTAATTAGAGACGAAATTATTGAACAAGTATCCCACTTTAAATATTTAGGATGTGACATCAGCTATGGGTATGATAAAGATATTGAACACAAAACACATCAGTTTCAAGCTATTTGTGGTACAATAAATAGAAAATTGAATAATAAAGCCCATAAACAAACAAAATTAAAATTTTATAAAACAATGGCTGTACCTGTCCTTTTGTATGGTAGTGAATCTTGGATTACCACTACCAAACAAGACAGTAAAATCCAAGCAGCCGAGATAAAATTTTTAAGAAGAGTAAAAGGCTGCACTGGAATGGACCAGATAAGAAACGAGGATATCCGTGAAGAACTGCAGATCTACTCCATAAAAGAAAATATATTTAACAACAAGATACAGTGGAAAGAACATGTAGAAAGAATGGAAGAAAAAATAGATAGCACCAAATAAAATCTTCCTTATTTTCCAAGAGGAAGAAGAGATGTCGGACGTCCTCGGAAGAGATGGTCTTAGATCTATTAGTGAAGACGGAACAGGCAACTCTTGCCTAAACCCGGAAGTGAAGAAGAAGATAAAGAGAAAAATTAATGATAATTGGAATTTCAAATTAATTGAGAAAGTCAGAAATACAAATATAAGAATACTGTTAGAAAACCTATCTATAATTCCAGAACTACCACGAAAATCTGCAGTTGCTATACTGAGGGTTACAACAGGACATGACAGCTTAGGAAAACGTCTTCATAGAAATGGTGTATTAATGTCTGCTGAGCGTATATCGTGTCTGGAGGTGTAGAAATGGACAGAGAACACAACAAACTGTGTAGCTCTTCAGAATTATCAAGATGTGACATCCAAGTATTGGGAAGCAAAAAAGGAGAATAACTTTGTCGTTGACTCCAGAGCATTAGCTACATACATATATTGGAAGAGTAAAGAAATAACATGTTTACTGATATATTATACAGAGTGTTTTATTTCTATTATACGTCAAACGAAATTTGAACTTTCTAACGTTAAAAATCCATTATATAAAAAAAGGCTGTTAATTATAATTTGTCCTTATGGCGGTTTTCAAATTAGGAAAATGTAATAAAAATTAAGAGAATTTTAAAGAAATGGCTGAATTCAAATATATTGGCATAATATTTACAAATAGGAATGAGATGTACAAAGAAATCAAACACAAGCTCAAATCTAGAAATACATGCTATTATGTATTACAGGGACTCTTGTCCCAATTGTATTTTACAGGAACCCGGGGGTTCTACCTATTAAGGAGGACCAAAGTGGATCGCTCACCGCCAACACTTAAGTGATGGCCGCCCATCTATCTATCTATTTTCTATTCATTCATACTAAACAATTCGAATATGTTATGGATGATTGCGATGGGCAGATGATGTCAGGAAACCATTTGATGTCGTCGCAATTCTCTCAAAAAAGACGTTAAACTGAAAATACATAAAACTGTAATTCTCCTAGTTATATTATAGGGATGCGAAAAACGGACTCTTACTTTAAAGGAGGAAAGAAGGTTACGAGTATTTGAGAATAAAGTTGTTAGGAAACATTTTTAACCAAAGAGAGATAAACAGACAAGCAAATTTAGAAGACTACATAACAGTGAACTACAAGGTATTTATAGGAAGCCACATGTAATAAGAAAAATTATGTCTCGTAGACTGCGATAGGCAGGACATGTGGCACGAATGAGAATGAAATGTAGGCATGTAAACGTCTTGTAGGAAAAGCAGTAGTAAAAGGCCCAGTTAATAGACCAAGAATGAGTCGTGAGAATGACATTAACGAAGGTTTGAGGGAAGTAGATTATTCAGGGGATGAATAGAAAACATTAGCACAGGATAGGGATATGTGGACAGCTTGTGTCCGCTCGGCCTTGAACCTACGGATTCGATGTGCAACGAATGAATCGTAATAGACTTCCAAAAGTATGCATCAATACCGTCCTCAATGGAGAAGGTCTTTGAGACGTCCTTGAAAATGATGGACTGAGAATGCCCCACTGAAACAGTACCAGACTTTGGGCCTTAAACTTGTTTGGAAGAAGATGATGAAAAACAATCTTACATATAACTTTTCTATTAAGAAAATGTATGAGAAAACAAAAATAAACATAAATCAAAGAGAACCAATACATACAACAGGAGGAGTTAGACAAGGTTGTCAGCCCCCAATGATTCTAACAAAAATTACTAACAATTTTAAATATAGAGGTAAACAAATAAATGAAGGAGTGGGGAAAATTAATCATCTTAATATGGAAAAAATGGTAGGCGGGCAGAATTTTTAGGATCAAACCCGCATTCAAATGGAGAGGATTTTTCTCGGTCTTCAATTATTTTTTTTGATAAAATTGAGGCTAGACTTATTACGACTGTAGTTAAAATAATAATGAATAAGGCTATAATTATTATTATAAATATTATTTATCTTGTACTTTTTTGGCAGGATTTTATTCTAAAGATTTAATTTTGGAAACAGTTTCATTAAGATACTTAAATATTTTTGGTTTTTTCTTTTTTATGTCCATTATCAACCACTCTTTTTAACATTTATTTTGACGACATAAGATCGTGGAAGCAAATGACGACTGGGGGAATTAACTTAGGAAATATAGTAATAAAAACAATAGCCTTTGCAGATGACCAGATTTTAATAGCAAAAACAGAGGACGAACTACACAGAATGCTATATAAACTAAGTGAAACATAAAAAAAATACAACATGGAAATGTCAGAGAGAAAAAAAAACAATGGTCTTCAAGGGCGCTCATCCAGTTCGGACAAAGATAATATTAGAAAATAAACCAATAGAACAAGTGGTAAGATATAACTTCCTAGGTTGCGAAATATCATACACAGCGGAAACAGATATAAATAACAAACTAAATACGTTTAATTATATAACAGGAACACTAAAATGGACTCTGAAAAATAAAGCCAGGAAAGACTCTATAATGAAATTATACAAGACAATAGCAGTGCCTATTATTACTTATGGATCCGAAACATGGACAGTGACAACACAACAATCTGCTAGAATACAAGCTGCTGAAATGAGATTCCTCAGACCAATAGCAGGGTATCAAAGAACAGACAAAAAACATAACACAGAAATAAGACAACTAAAAGTAGAGGAACTAAACACAATAGAGAAATACAGAACAAACTGGAAAGAACACTTGGGAAGGATAACTGAGAATAGAATACTAAAAGCAGCATACAGCTATTCACCAAGAGGAAGAAGAAGTTTGGGAAGACCAAAGAAAATATGGACAGAACAGCAATTTGGAGCCGGAACAGGCTAGTAAATAAGCCTAAACCGTGAAGAAGAAGAATACATATGACTTCAATAACACGTTTATTAGGGATGAACCGAATTTCCGGTATCCGGCCTAAATTTACTGTTCGGTCGGATATTGGATAATAAGCTAGTATCCGGCCGGATACCGGAATTAAAAAAATACCAAATATAAAATATAGGTACTTTATTTAATCCAACATATTTTCTTTTTACAATAAAACAATTAGTACTCGTAATGCACTAAAGGCAAATTATGGTGAATGAATACCAATCTATCTGCAGAAGTGAGTCAGAAGTTTATATAAAAAATTATGTTTTATATAAAAGCATATAAAATTTATACCAGTAACGTTAAGAAAATATTCTTGAATCATAATTTTTTATATTATGTAGTTTATAGCAGGATTTTAATATCATAATAAATATGAAAGTTAAAGTTAATAATTTTATAATTTAAAATTCTTTTAATATTTAAATATAATTTAAATAAAGAAAAACATCTAAATAATTAATTGTTGTTCATTGTTGAATAAAAATGTCTCAGTAACAATTAAACAAATTGTATTATATAACAGTCTTTCTAAATAATGCTTTTAAAATTGTGTCTTAAGTCATTGTTGTCTGAAATATAAAGCTTTCTGTTATAACTGTAATAAGAACACCTGCTTAACTTAATATTTTTAAATAAAAGTATACTAAATTCTGATTGGGTGTTAAAACAATTAACTTTTTGATTTAACAAATCAAATTTAAACCTGGTAATTAATGGACCATTAACCAATAGAATTTAAATATAAAATCATGTGATGTAATAATGTTCTTTAAAATTATAACAGAATTGCTCTAGTCAGTCAGCATACAACTTTCATCAAGGATAGAAGCAATAACAGCTCTCCTGATAAAATGTGATATTTAATACAAGAAGAATAGTTGATTCAAGAAAAGAAAATAATTTAATTTTAATTGACGGTGAAGAATAATACCACCTATATTTACTTGATCTGCTGGAAAATTAAATAGTAAATACATTTACAACTATTTCTACAAGAATCAGTTATTAGTGATTTTTAAAGTGTTTTCCTATCTTGTGTACCAACTTCGACCTTGAGAAGAGAATCCAGCTCTACCGAAAATCAAACCTAACCTGAACCAGTAATTCTTATTTATTATTTTTGGACACTAATCCTTCAAAATGTTACTACAACATCGGGCATGAAGAGAGTTAGCTGTTTCAAAACATCGCCACAATATGGGAAAAGAATTACTTCTTCAAAATTGTCGCCACAACGAGGGGCATAATGAAGATCTATACTAAAGTACTTCTTCAAGTTACCTGCCAAGATGTTTTCGACGAATTCGACATAGGTATATACCTATATCTATTTACCTAGCTATAACATCGAATTGATTAATAGATCAATCAATTCCATGAAGTAATTAAAAACATAGAAAAATGAAAAGATAGTTTTGTTTAGTGCATACATAC
Organism: Diploptera punctata; assembly: GCA_030220185.1. Lineage (NCBI taxonomy): Eukaryota > Metazoa > Arthropoda > Insecta > Blattodea > Blaberidae > Diploptera > Diploptera punctata. The sequence continues at coordinate 58,263 of JASPKZ010005889.1, forward strand.
CCATGGTTGAACATATACAAAATTATCAGATTAAACACGTCCAGAGAATGTCAAATTCCCGTTTACCAAAGATGATTTACCACCTCAACCCTAACGGCAAAAGAGACCTCGGAAGACCCTTCAACCGATGGAAAGATCAGTTTTTGTAATCGTAGAACGGGCATCATCACCCAATACTGCATTCGGAAGAAGAAGAAGAAGCATACATACCCATTTTTTTCCTTCACTGTCGCGAGAAATATTAACATTGCATAACAAACAAATAGCAAACTTTGGATTCTCACTGTTTATATCAAAATATTCCCATAAAGGCGACCTTTTCTTTATCGAATTCATTTTTGGTCGCTAAATATTTTTAGAATCACTTATAATAACCTCAAATTACAATAGCACGTTTTTATTAAGCTCAAATGATCGTGTTTTCAATCAATTTAACAAGTCAATGAAATACTTGATAATTTCTCTCATGAACGGAAATACTCGAATTCAGCCGAGTTCGCCCGATCGCTCGTGCGCCACCTATGCGAGCTCGCTCATTACGATGCGCCAATCGGCAATGTTTGGCCAGATATCAGGTATCCGGCCAAACAGCTATCCGTTTCATCTCTAATGTTTATGAATAGTTTAGTCTTCTTCTGTATCTGCTTTTGGCACAGGATTCTGTATTAGACATTACCTGAATTATGAGTACTTTTTTACCCTAACGATCTTATACATCTCTTCAGGGTAAAGTGATATATCAATGGTTCATCTATGGACCACACATATCATAAGAGTACAATTTCAGAATTGAACAAATCTCGTTTGATGGAACGCATTTGAATAAACTTCAGTTTCTTGATTAGTTTTAATGGTGATTCCTAATGTCTATAAGTACCGCTATAGAAGTGTGAGATTAACCCCCACGCAGCAATTATAGATTAGTGTGATTGCTTCCTGGAGCCGTCTTCGTGACGTCACGGTGCGTGGCGTCCAGTCACGCTCAATCACGCGGATGAATGATTCTCGCTCTCTCTAGATCTTCTAGTCCACAAAATTTGGACGCTTTTCATCAAAAATCTCTTAGAGGATAGAAAGTGTTTTGTCTTTGTATCATTTTAACCTATATATTTCCCAAATAAAACAATTCATGAAATTTTATGGACGTTAAAAGTGTCCACCGTTGTGGTCTAGAGGTGGTCACGCAGCGGGCCCGGATTCGATTCACGGTCGTACAGGTTCCTGGGTGAGGTTTTTCTAGGTTTTTTTTCCTCACCTGAAAAAGAAATGTCAGGAAGCCTAGGGCCCAATGGTCCCCGAAAATCATCCGACCATCATCATCATCCTTATCATCATAATCATCATCTTCCTCCTTGACCGGTGTGGAAAGCAACGGGAAGCTACCACACCTATAATTC
>JASPKZ010005890.1:0-15000 GCA_030220185.1 Diploptera punctata
GTTATAATATTAATTTCTTACAACGATGGACTAAAAAGTCGATAAGTCCGCAACCTATTATACATTATTTATGAAATTATTGTATTGTCATTGGTCCTTTACAAGTATACAAAGTTTCAAGTCAATCCAATGTTTTTAAGTGGGTTGAAAATCGTGTTGAAATATTCCGTTACCAAGATACAGGTCAAGCTAATATAAAGCGTGTAAATACTTAAGGAGATTCTAATTGCATATAGCCTAACACTAACGATACAGAGAAGCATAATAAGTTCACGTTTTCTCAGAATGTATTTATAGCAGGGTGAAACCTTTGCAAGTCAATTACTGAGGAGGAACGGCATGTCCAATATGCTCAATAGTTATTGAATCCTAGAGAAAAATGTAATTCATTAGAAATGGTCATCATCATTAACATCGTCTTCAATATTACACCTGCTGGTCAGTTCAGACTCAAAATTGCTCACGCCATCTCTTCAAACGTCGCGTCGGCCTATATTTTTGTCCACCTCGGATTATAATATAAAACAGTTCTTGCCATCCTAATGTTTGGCATTCATTGGACGTGGTCTCTTAAATGTATTTTATATGTTTCTATTAATGTTCAATTCCATTCTGATATCAGTAGGCCTATATATTTTATGATGCAATAATGTATTTCCAGTTACAAAGAAAAGAAATTTAGGTTCTGAAACTTCGATTTGTCTTATTTGATCAGAGGTAAGTGTCCAAGTTTCAGATCCATATAATAAGAGATCCATATATAGTTTTAGCAGTGTTTCTCGTCTTGTGTTGTGTTTTAATATTCGCTGAATATTATAAATAGTGAACCGTTTAATGATAAATGGTGTATGTGTACTTTTTAACCTGTTCTTTAAATAACTAGAAGTTTGAATAAGTAAAGTATTTCTGCCGCGCAAATCTCGTGCAGGAACGCTTTAAAAGTACAGATGTGCACTTTTTTCCCCCATCTCTCTATGAACACCCCGTTTGTTGATTTCGAAGACACGCGAGAAGTTACGGGAAAGGTAGTTTAGTTTCATGTATCTTGTCGCTGACAGGAACATTTACCAAATAACACGAATTCTGGCGAAAACTAACGAGTACGGTAGTCCAAAGACAGTGATGTTATGCCCAGAGAAATATATTCAAGTTATTCCAATGACATTTGTTTGTTGAGATTTTCAAAATATTTATGTAACCTATTAAATTAATTTGAAGTTAATTTTAAGAATAGTCAAGTTAGCCCCAGTTAGTTAGGTAAGAGCCGCCACTGCATTTATGTAAGTTTTCAATGCCATTTGAAGGCACGCCGTAGCGTAGTTGGTTAAGACAATACGCTAGAACCGGAACGTCGAGGGTTCGAGTCCAGGTGGGGTCGGGTTTTTTTTAAACTAACCGAACCTTCTGGTGGCATTATGCTCCTGGGGTCGAATCGGCCTCTAACGGAAATGAGAACTAGATGTTTGTTCTGGGGGTAAAGGCGGTCGTCACGCGGACTGATAACCCGGCTGACATCAAGTGCCGATTGTGTAGAAAAAGTGGGAGTCTACTATCCCAAGGGTCTCCTATGACCTGTAGTGGGATCACTTTACCTTTACCTTTACCTTTACTATCATTTTTTTTCTTGCAATGTGTAGATTTACTGCATTTTTCAAAATGATTTTGTATGTTGAAAAAAAAGAGAGAAACAGATAAAGAGAGAGAGAAAGAAAGAGAAGAGAGAAAGAGAAAGAGGAAAGAGAAAGAGAGAAGGAGAGAGACAGAAAGAGAAAGAGAGAACAGAAAGAGAAAGAGAGAGAAAGAGAAAGAGAGAAGAAAGAAAGAGAGAGGGAGAGAAGGAAAAGAGCTGAGAAAGAGAGAGAGGAGAGAGGGAGAGAAAGAGTGAAAGAGAGAGAGGGTAGAGAGAAAGAGAGAGGGAGTAAGAGAGAGAAAGATAGTGAGAAAGAGAGAGAGAGGGAGTAAGAGAGAGAAAGATAGTGAGAAAGAGAGAGAGAGAGGGAGTAAGAGAGAGAAAGATAGTTAGAAAGAGAGAGAGAGGGAGTAAGAGAGAGAAAGATAGTGAGAAAGAGAGAGAGAGAGAGAGAGAAATCTCTATGTTGAAATATGCATGGGGACTTGTTAAATATGCGCTGAAGATTTGAAGAAAATCTAGTCAGCGGAAAATATGAACCGCATAACGCTCAAGGGTAGAATACAAAGCATTCCATTTCGAATTGTGAAACGCGTTCTCCCACCATCTGGAGCGGTACTCCTGTTAAAGAATAACGCAGGTGTCCTAAGGACAGCTCAATGAAGAAAGAAATCTCGCGTGGACAAAGAAATCACCGAAACTGGAAGACAGTTATGGCAGAACAGATGGAGTACAACAACCAAAGGTGCTATAACAAAATTCTTCATCCCTTCGGTAAATGAAAGGAAGAAAGTCAACATACCTACAACACACAGGATCAAGGGAAGGTCGATGCTTATCTCCAGAGATTCCACAATCCACATGCGGTACAGTACAACAGTCAGTCAATTACAATATATGAACGGTCTTATGCATCAACCGGCTATGCTCCATTATGTAAGTTTCGAGAAAAATACGTTTAAAGTTTAAGTCAATTTTTACTATTTATTGTAGCGCCAAACTAACAATACTGGATATTGCAAGTTTTTTTTTTTAGTTATGCATCGACATTCTAAGAGCGGGAACATTTGGCACTTAGCTGCAAAATTAGATTAGCATTTATGAAGATTTGGTTTCATACCCGTTGTTGCAAAACATAGAATATCTGATAAGACTGATGACGTTTACATTTTTATTTAATAATAAGGTTATATTTAAAGAATTGGCACTAAAAGTGTACGTACACTTACTTCATAAGACAGTGCATTAGATGACATCAAAATAAAAATGTTTTAAATGGCGCTTAGCCGGTTGATGCATATCATCGTCCATATATGAATATTCAGATGTAAACCAACAACGAGCAACACTAATCGGAGAGGTAAGGAAGAGCGGAGGCAACTGGTCAGTGACAAATGAGAGATTTATTAGCAGCTATATCAGTGCTTTTTATCAGTTTACACAATCAAATTTGTAACTATAAGAGGACAAAATTTAAAAATATTAACTGATAGAATAACAATCGAATATCTTAATATCTTAGTAAACGAGTAATAACTTAAGAACAGATTAAACATAATTAGAATAAGCACAAGAATTAAAAAACTGTATAATTATGTAACAGAAAGCATGTAATATTACATTGTAATGGGGCATGCTGCTAGTAAATACTGGTTATCCATCCATAGTAATTCTGCCCGAAGGCAGGTCCTTCACTGCAATCATAGCATTTTCATGCAATGTTGCAGCTTTACTAGGGAATTGTAGGTTGTGGTAGCTTCCCGTTGCTTTCCACACCGGCGAAGGATGATGATGATGATGAGGGCCATATGATATCGGGGACCGTTTGGGCCTTAAAGTTTTCCTGACATTTGTCTTACAGGTGAGGAAAAACCCCGATAAAAATCTTACCCAGAAAAACTACCCCGACCAGGGATCGAACTCGGGCCCGCTGCGTGACAAGGCAGCACGCTACTTCGAGACCACAGCGATGGACAATATTGTTATAAAACATTTAAAAAAAAACTCGCGTGGAGTATATCTTCCTTCAAGGACTTCAACCCATATTTTCCTTGGGTTCTCATATTTCCTTGTACAATCGATTTCATCATTCCTAAAAAGTTAGTTAGACTTATACGAATGTGTCTAAATGGCACAAAGGGTAGGGTGCGTGTAGGCAAACAGCTTTCGGACACTTTTGAAATCCTGAATGGGTTGAAGCAAGGAGATGCACTATCTCCTCTACTATTTAATTTTGTACTAGAGCATGCCATTAAATCTTTAGAGAATGAGGAAGGCTTACAACTGAATGGTATTAATAAGCTGTTAGTTTATGCTGATGATGTGTACTACTACTGGCCGATAGCGGGGAGATAACTAAAGGCCAACACGCACACACTATTGAGTAACACTAAGAAATTAGGACTGGAAGTAAATATCAATAAAACTAAATATATGGTCACACGTAGAAATTCATTAAATAATGGAAAATGGACAGCTAATGACAAATGAGGGAAATTTTGAGGAAGTGGCTGAATTCAAATATCTAGAAACAATAATCACAACTAGGAATGAGATGCACAAAGAAATTAAACATAGGCTCAATTCTGGAAATGCATGCAGAGACTCTTGATGTCCCAACTCCTTTCAAAAAAAGTTAAACTGAAAATATATAAAACTATTATTCTACCAGTTATATAATAATAATAATAATAATAATAATAATAATAATAATAATAATAATAATAATAATAATAATAGCTTTATTTTACCTGGCAGAGTTAAGGCCTTAAGGCCTTGTCTACCACTCAACCAGGTTTAAAAAAAATACAAAAGAAAAGTCTTTAAATCTAAATTACAATAAATATATATAAACGATTACAAGTTATGAATACAATACAATTAATATTTATAATGTATTTTGATTTACTCTAAATTTAACGAATTAAATATATAATATGTACAAGATATATAAAAAAAAACGAGGAAAAGATTAATGACATAGTATAACATTAAATAAATAGAGAAAAAATTAATTATTAGACAACAGGTAACTGTATAAGCGTGACTTAAAGGTGCCAAGTGTGCGGCAACCCCTGATATCTTGAGGAAGGAGATTCCAGGAGCGGGCGGAGGCTACTGTGAAGGAAGTAGAATAGGAGGAAGGGCTATGAAGAGGAATTGTTAGCAGACTGCTATCTTGTGACCTAGTGTCAATATTGTGGTAGGAGGATAACTTCTCAAATCTGGACGCCAGGTAAGTAGGAATGTAGGAATTCAGAAGCTTGAAAAGTAGCGAAAGAGAGTGCAATTTACGTCTGTCAGTAAGACGGAGCCAAGAGAGGTTATTAAAGTGTTCTGAAATATGGTCATAACGGCGGATATTGAAAATGAATCGAATGCAAGCATTATGAACACGCTGCAGTCTCTGCGACAAGGCATAGTTTAGATCATTATATATAATGTCACAATAATCGAAGTGTGGTAACACAAGATTCTGCACTAGGATTTGTTTTAACGAAACTGGGAGAAAATTCTTTAAACGTCTAAGATAATGTAAGATGGAGAAAGTCTTTTTACATATGTGTTTCACTTGTGTTTGCCAGGTTAAATTTGCGTCTAGATGTGCGAAACATGGACTCTTACTTTAAGAGAGGAAAGGAGATTACAAGTATTTGAGAATAAAGTACTTAGGAAAATTTTTGGACCAAAGAGAGATGAACAGACAGGTGAATGGAGAAGACTACATAACAATGAACTACATGGTCTTTACAGGAAGCCAGATATAATAAGAACAGTTAAGTCTCGCAGACTGCGATGGGCAGGACATGTTGCACGTATGGGGAATGAAAGACTTGCATGGAAGCTTCTTGTAGGAAAGCCAGAGGGAAAACGCCCAGTTGGTAGACCAAGAATGAGGTGGGAGAATAACATTAACTATGATTTGAGGGAAGTAGATTATACAGGGAATGATTGGAAAGCATTAGCTCAGGATAGGGATGTATGGAGAGCTTATGTCCGTGCGGCCATGAACCTACGGGTTCGATAGTGCCAGTGAGTAAGTAAGTAAGTAAGTATCGATTTCATCATCCAGAGCTTTTTAGCCCAATTTTTCTTTTTGGCATGCGCCTGTACAAATCTCAAATGATATAATTTAGTAAATATTACAATATCTTCTCCATCAATGAAGTTCTCATGTCCCTATTTATTCACACTGTACTGCCCAAATTTTGCTTTAAAAAACTGTGAGGGATATGTCATTAGCTTTTGGTATTGCCCGTGTTAATATGCGCAATTAGAGCATTCTGGATAACATTAAATGTAATATTTACTGATTATATGAAAGTTGTTCACCGCTGCGGTCTAGAGGTAGCGTCTGCCTTGTCACGCAGCGGACCCGGGTTCGATCCCCGGTCGGGGCAGTTTTTCTAGGTGAGGTTTTCTCGGGGTTTTTCCTCACCTGTAAGACAAATGTCAGGAAAACTTTAAGGCCCAAAAGGTCCCCGTAATCATATGGCCATCATCATCATCATCATCCTTATCATTATCATCATCCTTAACCGGTTGGAAAGCAAGGGGAAACTACCACACCTACAATTCCCTATTAAAGCTGTAAAGCATAGCATGAAAATGCTATGATTGCAGTGAAAGACCTGCCCTCGGGCAGAATTACTATGGATGGATGGATATGAAAGTTAACAAACGTTATTGAGGAGACCAAGACTAACAGAGTTGTAGGATCTGATAAGAAGAAGAAAAACTACAATGTAAACTTATAATAAATAACGCTAAAGTAAAACAATAATAATTATTACTTGTTGCAGGCCTAGATGAAATTAAGTTGCCGACTCTGTATGCATACTAAAAAAGTGGAGAAATCTCTGCTCACACTAACAGTATGAACACGCCAACTGTTAAACAAGTGATGAATTCTCATGAAGATAATGGCGGAGTTGAACTTAATGCTGTATTTTGTTAACATTAGTAATGTACAAGTAGATGAACCGTTATAAATCTACCATTATCTCTGTTAATTAGCATGAATTAACACCATTCCGCGTCAGTTGTACTTTCTGTTTTATATACTGAACGTATCCAACTTTCAAAGTAAAAAATTATATAAGCCTACAGATGTCAGAGGATTATAAACTATTTCGAGATAGGAAACCAATGGTAGTAAATGCGAATTTCAAGCTCTAAGAGATTAACTTGCGAGATACTGGATCATTCAGCCATAGAGAACTGCAGATGGCGCTAAACAAAGAACAGTTCACTCCAGAAATTTATAAAATGGTATTGGATTTCGTCGCATCGGTCAACTTGTCCACGAAATATATTATTCGAACGATGTTAAGGTGATTACTAAGGGAAAGGCAATTCTACTTCTTCTTCCAGCTCTACAGCCCTTCATGAGCCCTGGCTGATGTTAGGACATTCCTAATGTTCCAAACAGTATCTCAACAATAACATTTTTTACAAGAATGGGGTTGTCAGCCCCATGTCTCAACCCCCCACCTGGAGGACCAGGTGATTTTCTTTCTGACTTCTTCCCATAGCCTTTAGAAAGCCAATCCCATCCTGCAAGACAGCAGCTCCCTAACTTTGTGGTAGTTTCATCTGCTTTCTTCGTCGTTGAGAGCAAGCTCTTCATCCGTCTACAAAGCCAATGGACATCCTCTTCTGGAGTGCTTCTTAGTCTGACCTCTCTCCTTTGACCTGTCCGACAAGGGTGACCTTACCAGTAGCTACGCTACGCCGGCATAGCTCTCTGGGTCATCGAGGTACTCAAACCCCACCACCAACTGTAAGGTCATGCACTCCCTAGGTGGAGGATAGGCAATTAACTCCCCGAATCATTTACTATGAGTGCTGACATTGGGGGCCAACTATTTTTGAATCCGAGATTAAGATATAGGAATATTTTATCGAGCTCTGTGCTACATTTCCCAACTTTCTACGGAGTGTATTGTTAACGAATTTAAACCTGTCTCTTTTAAGTTCAAATTCTGATGGCGCCTAAAACATGCATTTCCAAATCATTGCCTTTTCGTATTGTAATACTCAATTTAAAGTTCTCTATGACATTTATAATTTTTGGGGATTTTATGTCACCTTGCCACCAACATAAAATAAAATAACATACAATTTATTGTTGCAGTATGTGAATAATTACCTGATTAATATATATATATATATATATATATATATTCATTTTTTATTTAACAAATGTGAAAAATGATTTAAAATAAAGTGAGAAACTGAGCTCAAAATAACCTAAAATCAGAATATTTTCAATGTAAAATGTGTAATAGTCATCGCTATACAGAGTAGCCAACTTATCACTAAAACCCGCTAACAAAAAAGCGAATGCTAAACTATACCCTGTTCGCTCTTAAAGTGTTCCTCGTCGGAACAAATCCATGTGATCTGCTCGCTTTTCATTGGTTATGGACACCGACGTATGTTTGTAGAAGCAGTAAGTACGCGAAAAAGTAGTTCCCTTCATTCAATTAAAAATATGTGCTCTGAATATACTTGTTATTCTTACTGAATGAAAATAATAATATTCAAAACACAAAAATATTCTAAAATATAGGCCTACCTAATCAATAATTGAATCAGTCATTTCGAAAAGGGATCATCTACGATTTTTTGTGAAATTCACTTTTTTCGTTATTCCATGTTTACATATGTCCTTACATCGATTCCGCGTGAAAAATGATCAAATACATAAACAATTCTTTTACCACTTTCTGACTTCACCTTTCATTTCGAAAAAGGATCAACTCGCCGAGTGTTGTTCCCTTTTCGAACGGACTGACGCACGAATGTGATCTTGACTTCAGCTGCATATCTATCCTCTTGCAGCCTTTCTGTGTTATCATAAGTAATGCCACGAGTGATTTCCAAATTATCGATAAATTCACGACTCACGAAGTGAGGAGTGAATTTATCTAGAGAATTTGGAAATCAAGAGTGGCATTTGTTAGGACTATTTAACGAATAAAATTAAGCTGTTTACTCACAAATCATTATTTAACTGTAGTTATTTCAAAATATTTATATATTTAATGCAAACGGCGATGTTTGAAAACAAATGAGAAACGATAGGTACGCTTCTACTGCTTCTTTTGTTTATCACTGCAACCAGATCATACTATTTATTGCCAAAGGAACGCAATATTGTAAGAATGCTCTCTAGTGGAGAAAAAATGAAACATCAATCTGTATATTAATTCATTTCTGATGTCGTATGATGTAAATATTACAATTATATTTTTCTGGATTATTACCTGGGAAAAAATACATTTAAGAAAGTCAAACAGTGGTTTCTTTTTTTGGTGGTATAATAAATTGCTACAAATGTTGACATGTATGCACTATATATACAATCTGGTAGCCGTATTTCTTATAGGCTCAGTCACTGCAAAATAACGGTCAGACCTGTTCAGAATATTAAAAGGAGGAGCTTTGTTTAATATATGGTAATTATAACACTGATAAATATTTCGTGAAACACGACTCTGATTGGTTATAAAACAGAAATCATTGAAACGTGATTGGTCATTGACTCCCATTTGGGGCATGAGTTAAATAGTCAGAGTAAACATATTAAAAACCATGCTACAAATCGTTATTTATGTATTATTTATTAATGCAAGACGCTCCGTATACAGAGTATGGGTAAAGGTGTTCCAAAAGAACAAAAACATTATTTTGCAATAAATACATTTTACGAATTTGAGTGTAATAGTGACAAGCCTAGAACCGTAATCGGCCGGAAAATTCATTGACACTGTTTTCGGGGAACAAGAGTTCAACTTGCTCAAACCATAGCCCCCAGAAATACTGCAAATACCAGATGTGTAAACACACCCTGCCTACATCAGCAAAGTACCAATCAATCACAAAAAAATGGATGATGTAAAGAAACTTCATCAGTACATTCCTGATATCCATCGAAATTTGTATGATGATTTATTCAAATGGCCTATAGAGCTGAAGTTGTAGAGAACGCCGAAGATGTTCAATGATGAAATTTTCGGATGTACTTTTTTTTATAGTCACTTCCAAATGATGAAATGTAATAAAATGTATACAGTATTATTCCATGTATGTAGTTATTTCGCAATAATATATATATTTTTTTAAATAAATGTGTTTAATTTTGTAAACGTTTCTTCGTTCATTTCGAAAAGGGGATCATCTCCGGAAAATTGTAATTAGTTTTTTGGGAAAACCATAATCAAGAAAGTCATGTAAATCGGTAAGTGAACGTGAATAGGCATGAAAATTATTCAGTAGAAATTTCAGATTCATAGCTTTATCCTGGACAAACTGAATCAGTTTTTTCACTCTCCTGTAAAATTTGATCAGCTGTAGATGATCCTTTTCGAAATGACTTGGGGGCATTCAGTAGCCAAAGCGCTGCAAAAGCGCTTTAGCGCTTTATCTGCAGCATACCATTCAGAGGGCAATAAAGCGCTCTAGCGGACTTGCAGCTACTGCAGCGAAGTAAAAGTAGGCTGCAGACAGAAAAAACCGCTGCATCCATTGTGATTGGCCGGTTCATTCAGTTTAAACACATGGCGTCTTTGTCCATAAACAATTTATATTTTATGTACAAATTTTGTGTTATTTATGTCTGGACATTAATATATGAGTTATTCGAGGTGGCTAACCGTTTTAGACGAACATAAGTGATATATTAAGTAAAACTAAAGACAGTGATAATTTTAAGATTATTATCAAGATCAAGAATTTACGATTATAACCTCTTTTCATGAAAATCATTGTGTTATTGACGAGTGAATGTTTTTATTATGAAAATTGTATCCGCAGATGATTCATTCGCTAATACCTGGTGCCAAGTTTTATAATTTGTGTTTTCAAGATATATGAAATAAATTAGAATAGTATGATTGTGTTCATGGGGTCATTTCTGGAAGTGCTACAGTGGTTGTCGAACCAATTTTCTCTACAGATAAAACGAACATTTGTACTATTCTTTAAATGTGCAACACAATAAGAAATTTGTGTAATGGACAAAGAGATGAATTGTGTACCTTATGTTTGTAATCTTTTCTGAATAAAGAGCTTTGTGAAGTATCAGCCATAACTTGAATTCAAATATTACAATATTCTAGTTTTCTTATCTAAATTTGACCAGTGAAGATACAAATACTCAGTATGATGTGCATGAATAAAATTAAATTACAGCTAGAGTTGGTTAATGTATTAACAGAAAATTTTGCACTCAGCATGGGATTTTAATCACAGCTGATCCATTATTATTTAATCTCCAACTTTATATACTATGTCCTATCATTGAGATACTGAGAGCCGTTACTTGAACCAGGTATGAATAATTTTCACATTAATTCCCAATTTATCATAAAATGAAATGTGGTGTTATATCTTTTAATTCAAATGCATGTAGTCTCTCGTATGGGATATTGCTATTCACTGTATATTACCATTAATCTTGGTGGTAAATGTTTTTCATGTATTATAAATAATTCAGTGATATACTATTTAGTGTAGCACTTAACTTTACTAAGAAAGTTGCATTGCTAATGTTAGAATTATATTAAATAATGTCTTTAAGTATGGTGAGTGAGAGGTTATCTATAATTAACTGCTGTTATGACAGAATTTCACATACATGGTTGGAAATTACATATAATGTTTTGGTTTTATTTTAGCCATAAATATTATGGTAGTTACTCTTATAAGTAATTAATATTATCAGATGATGCAAAAAAATTAATTATTAAGAAAACTATTTAAATTATTATAAATTAATATTCTTCTTTGTTTTCATTCCTATTCCTTGACAAATTTAAAATAAAGATGAAGTATGTTCGAGGTTGAAAAAATACAATGATGCCTTCCTTTATACAATTGTTTGGTTGCTGTACTTAGGTCATGTCTTGCACCACATACATTAATTTTGCACATATGCCTGTACTTCCTGCATTTTCTAGTGTAACCCCTATTCCTCATAGATTTAAATATAGACCTAAAAGTGTCAAATATTATGTAAGAAATCACATGAATAAAAGGCTGAACAATTGAATAAAAATTTACCCTACATCCCACCTGGCAATACTTTTAGTGTGGTTATTAAATATATGTGTTATGTGATGATGAAGGAGCAATATATGCATCACATAGGGAATTCGCAGGAGTGATGTTTAAATATAATAAAATAATATCAAGTTGTGTCCAAATCAGGGTCAGATCAAGTGATTAGATTAAGCCCCTATATTTATAGAGGTCTGTAATTAACTAGGGTGCAGGCTGACTACATCTGATGAACGAAATGGATGTTATGAAAATGGGGAAAGGTGGAATAAAATTGTGGTAGGGGAAAATGGGAGAAACCCTGAAAGAACATGCCGTAGATCCGTTTCCTCCACTACAAAATCTACTTATAATGACCGAGACTAACCAAGTTAAAAAAAGCTACTCTTACTAAAACACAAATTAATATGATTAAACTAATAATAAACATTATAAATAAGGTTCTCGAGAAGCCAGCGGTGAGAGGCGAGCGTCTAATCGCTTGCGTCACGGAGCCGCCTGATATATTAATAATTAAAAAAATACCAATTTTCTCGTTATAATAATATTTTATTTTAAACGATCTATTCGTCGATTTTATAAATTACATACATTAAAATAAATCGTAAAATCTGTATAACCCTATTAGCATTATGATTAATTTCAATAGCATCGCGTAGTAATATGAGTAATGAGCCAATGAACAAATTTAAATTTGGCGGTATAGCTGCATGCAGCGGTCCATTCAACAAACTCCTTAAATTTCCGCTGCAAATGGCAGCCATTTTTGCTAAAGCGCTAGAGCGCTTTATTGGCAGCTGAATGCGCCCACTGATTCAAATACAACTTAAAGTAGTTCATTACATATGGGTGATGCATTTGAGTCATCGAATCTCATGAAACAAAATGGCGGAAAGTATCGAGTCTTCTGTTGCTGTGTCATCTCCATGTCCAAAGTGACAATAATATTGTGGGCGCGAATGGCAGAAGGATATTACTTCTACAACGTACGTCGGTGTGCAGATCACATGGTTTTGTTTTGACGAGGATCACTTCGAGAGCGAACAGGGTATAATGTGCTGTACTAACTCGCTCACTTTCTCACCCCAACTTTCCCAAACAAACACTAACTTGACCATTTTCTCACCCTAACCTACCCATTAATGTAGGTGCACTCTTGGGATAGAATTCCCTAACGTGTGAGTTAAATATGTAGGTAAATGGCTCTAGGGGAACATGTGTCGTCAAATTGGCCAAGATGATGCTAGCTGTCACTTGTTCTCCGATCGAATATTCAGTGGGGGCATAAGAGAAGCCCGATTTTGATCCTAAAGGCTAGAGACATCATTCATAAATATATAATTTAACTCTCCAGATATACCTTTATAAAAAGGGGGGAGGGTAAAAATAATTAATGGGGGTAAAATGAATGGAGAAGACATACATAAACAGTGAACTACATGGTGTTTATAAGAAGTCAGATAAAATAAGAACAGTTAAGTCTTCGTATCCTGCGATGGGCAAATAATCATTTTATGATATTCTTCTTTCCCTCAAATAATATCTGTAAGTTGATTAACCCTTTTTACATTCTTTATTACTATACTTACTATCTTCTCATTCATAAATTATTATTCTTTCCTCCCCACTCCATTTTCCGAAAAAAAGTTCTAAAGTAAGAGCCTGAAAGTGATAACAAATGAGCACGAATGGGGAATGAAAGACGTGCATGGAACCTTCTTGTAGGAAAACCAGAAGGAAACGCCCAGTTGGTAGACCAAGACTGAGGTGGGAGAATAACATTACCTACGATTTGAGGGAAGTAGATTGTACAGGGAATGATTGGAAAACATTAGCCCAGGATAGGGATGTATGTGAGAGCTTATGTCCTGGCGGCCATGGACCAACGGGTTCGACAGTGCCAGTGACTTGGTTAAAAAACAGGCATCAAAAGAGAAGAAGAAATACTAGGAAGGAGAAACGGGGAGTACACATTAGCGTAGATGGTTAAGGCAATACGCTACAAATAGGAAGGTCGAGGGTTCGAGACCTGGTGGGGTCAGGGTCTTTAAACTGACCCAAACTTTCTGTTGGCACCAAGGCCCTGGGTCGACTCAGCCTCTAATGAGAATGAGTATGATATGTTTGTTCTGGGGGTAAAGGCAGCCGTCACACAGGGCTGACATCAAGTGCCGATTGTCTAGAAAAAAGTGGGAGCCTTAAGCTCCTACTACCCCAAAAGTCTCCCATGGCCTATAATGGGATCACTTTAACTTTATTAGGAGAAACATGAATGGTGAGAAGACTAAGGATTGAGTAGAGAAACGATTTGAGAGAATTGTATGTCAGGAGATGGAGAAAAACGACCGATGAAAGACAGGGAGCATTGTTCTCCATGGACTATAATATCACACATAACATAATGTTATATCAGAATTTCTGTTCGCCCTGTATTAAATCTGCAGTACAAACTAGGAGTGTGACTGCAACTGCAATCAGAATTAATTGGAGAGAGCATTATAACATCTGCTTTCTGGGGGTGAAATTGACTTTTCACAAGGAGCGCGCATACAATGGCGATTGGAATAAAAGGATATTATAACTTTATAGCAGCCGGAATATGCGCAATGACCTCCCACGTAGGTCAATATGGCGGAGCAAAACCAATTTGCATTTAGATCGCTTCCCTTGTAATTAGACCATCAGCCAGACCGCACAACCAATTCCTAAATCCTAATCTTCTAATGTTATTCTCATGTTTGGTCATTGATTTTTCTCGACTCCAATTTTTAAAGAACGCTAACAACAAACTGTGAAAAGTTTCTAGATGATAATGATATTATTATTATATTTATTATTATTATTATTATTATTATTATTATTATTATTATTATTATTATTATTATTATTATTATTATTATTATTTTATTATATATGGATGAACAGACAAGAATGGAAAATGTGTGATTGAAACAAATGTGTACTTAACTGTGAACATGGGTACCGGAAAAATGTATATTCATTGTAAAAGCCGGTAATAATAAAAAAAATATTATTACTACTATTATTATTATTATATTATTATTATTATCACCATTATCATCATCCCCGTGACATAATCATCATTATTTCATCCGTTCTTTTCCATAAAGTATCAGACTTACAAGTAGGCCTATATATTTGAATTACATTTCTATAGGACAAGGATAAACAAACTTCGGCTCTCTATGACATTCTATCTGGCCTCTGTAGAGCATTCTAATAAAATAAAATTTGCTAAATGTGTAATATTATTGTATCTGTAAGGATGACGAGGAGAAGGCTTA
>JASPKZ010005891.1:0-10750 GCA_030220185.1 Diploptera punctata
GTCCACGCTGTAGTCTCGAGTATGTGCTGTCTTGTCGCATCAGCGGGCCCTTGGTCATCCCCAGGCAGAACACTTTCCTGGGTGAGGTTTTTTCCGGGGTTTTTACCTCACGCTATAAGAACGGATGTCAAGAAACTTTTAAGGCCCAAACGGTCCCCGAATATCACTATGACCATCATAAACTGATCATCATTCATTCGCCTTTATTAAATTTAGGATTAATTACTCTCCTGGCGCACCACTAGCATCACCACCCATCTTAGCATCGGAACAGCGTCAAACAGCGTAACCTGCCTTCCAGGCGCCCAACCTCAGAAATGTTAAAAAATTACGCCGATGCAAATGAGAGATCACCAGAAATGTCGAAATGACCAAACCGGGACATTAAAAATATAGTTCATTTAATACATAAGAAAAATGAATTCCTCGCTCAGACGTTAAAGAAAAGAAAAACGAGTAGTAGGTAGCCTATTTTATGTTTACAGCAACTTACTGGCTCTATTTTTAATCCGAAGGTTCGTGTTTTGAAAGAAATAAAAAAATTATATTGGTGTGTTTATGGTGGTACATGGAGAATATCTGTTATAAACCCGTGTAATCAATGAAATCGATTAAAAACAAAAGTTCCTAGTCTATTGTAATGAAACCAATAGCAGTATTGTAATGCGTGGACTAATCAGTTTGATATCTATCTGTAGAAAAAATGTTATCTGGAGCTATGGAAAACTTGTGGACAACTGACATTCTTTTCTTTACCCCTGCACTTTTTTTTCAATCATCAAACACTCTGTTGCTTTAATTAAAAATTACAATGTTCCTCTCTTTTATTCACCCCTTGTTTTGTGACGATCTCTTTGTCAGTGGTTTCGGGCTCTGCAATGTGTATTAAATGCAAACCCTCTTCTCAGTCGACTTTCATCATATTGGACAATTCTTTTTATGTCGCTTAACTGCAATGATAATATTGAGATTTCTTTGTACAATTAGCTATTGTTACGAGGTAGTTTTCATTTTAGTAAATTATATATTTCTAAAGTAAAGTACAGTTATATCCCACTACATGGCTCGGGAGGCCCTTGGGGGTAGTAGGAGATTAAGGTTCCCACTTTTTC
Organism: Diploptera punctata; assembly: GCA_030220185.1. Classification (NCBI taxonomy): domain Eukaryota; kingdom Metazoa; phylum Arthropoda; class Insecta; order Blattodea; family Blaberidae; genus Diploptera; species Diploptera punctata. The sequence goes on from JASPKZ010005891.1 coordinate 1,113, forward strand.
TGGACAATCGGCACTCGATGTTAGCCGGGTTTGTCAGCCCTGCGTGACTGGCCGCCTTTACCCCAGAACCAAGCGTCTTGTACTCATTTCCGTTAGAGGCTGAGTCGACCCCAGGGCCCATAGTGCCGCCAGCCGGTTTTGTGATCAGTTTTAAAATCCTGCCCTCCACGGTACTTGAACCATCGACCTTTCCGACTTGTAGGAATTTAATAATTAAATTCAATACTTTATTGTAATAAGAAATGCATTGCCGGTGTAACCTGCATCAATGTATCGAGTTACTGTGTTATAGAAGTATTTTTGCTCTCGTTCTTCCTGACTTTTTTTTTTTTGTTTCTTCTGAACAATGCGGGGTTGCCTTTCACTGGTCCAGCCCAACCTTCGCCCACCCACAGATTGGCCCTCCCTAGTCACGAATCTGGCTCTATTATGTAACATTTTCTCTCTTAAGTATCGCATGCCATTATAGATTTTTTTCGTCATATCAAAACATATTAAAATTAATAACTTTTTACATGAACGAAGTAGCTAATTTTGAATCTGTATTCCATGGGTTAACAATTAAACGTAGGTTCTCTTCTGAAATGCATGAAATTATGCATTACCGAGACTTTTTTGTCGTTCCAAATTCTATAAAAAAATCAAACCTAAAAATATATAAATGACATTTTTCAATTTATATTATATGGACTCAAATGTGGCCTTTTTACTGAAGAGTGAGAAAAGATAACGGTATTTGAGAATAGAGTTCTTAGATAATTTTTGGACTAAAGAGAGATAAAACAACTCCATATTGATTCTCATTGGTCTGTGTTTGGACCACTGCCATCCCTGACTCTACGTGTAGCTAAGTAAGGTAACTAACATTACCTGGTCTAGAAACTCTTATCAAGGAAGGCTATGGCCTTCACCAATGGACGTGTCATTATAAAAGATAGATAATAGATATATAGATATATAGTAGATAGATAGATCGATATATAGATAGATAGATATAGATATATAGATAGATATAGATATATATAGATAAGATAGATAGATAGATAGATAGATAGGATAGACATATAGTGAGCTACATGATATTTATGGGAAACCAGTTAATAAGAATATTACGTCTCTAGTAGCATAGAGGTCATTGACCGAAATAGATTGGAGAGGAATGGAACAGAAGAAAAACTGAGGGAAAGCGCCCAGAGATCGGCCAAGAAAGAGATGGTTTGAGGGAGAATAAATTCTGCAGGGAATTATTGAAACATTACATCTGGAGAATGATTATGGAGAGCTTATTTTCGAGCGGGCATGAGCAATCCGGGTTGATAGAGCCACTAAGTTAGTTTAGTCCATAATAATAATAATTAGTTAGTCCACCGCTGTGGTCTCGAGGTAGCGTGCTGCCTTGTCAGCAGCGGGCCCGGGGTTCGATCCCCGGTCGGGACACGCTCTTGAGGTGAGGTTTTTTCGGGGTTTTTCATACCGGTAAGATAAATGTCACAAGCTTAGTGCCCAACTTGTCCCCGAAAATTATCCGGTCATCATCTTACTTCCCTAGTAAAGCTGCAAGCATAGCAATGAAAATGCTATGACTCAGGAAAGACCTTCCTCGGGCAGATTACTATGGATGAATGGATGATAAATTATGGAGATTACAATAATTATAAAGGAAGATGCCAAAAAATGGAAACAACCATTCGGCTTACTCACAAACCTTATAATAAAAAATGCATATCTTTACATACAAAATTACGACACTATCACACTGTAATTAATCCAGAGTGCCTCTATGGAGCAGAAACATCATAATTTTGAACAAAAAAAAAAAATATCGAAAATATAGTGAAAAAGAATGCAAAATTATAAGAAAAGTTTTAGGTCCACAAGTCATAGGGAAGCATTTAGACCTCAGAAGTAAAAAGGGAAATAAAATATATACAACAGCCATTCATAGTGATATTAGAAAACGAAGGTTAAAATTCTATGGCCATATTACAACGAATGAACTCAAATAGGCTTACAAAACAGATAATGGAATGTCTACGAAACAGAAGTAAAGCTCCAGTGGATACTATGAAGTGGATTGATGAAGTCAAAAAGGACTTAAAATTGGCAGGAATTACTAAAGAAGATATCCCAAACAGAGATATATTTAGAATTAAGGTGAATAGTGGGCAAGTTGACCAAGAGGACAAACCGAAGAAAAAAAAACTGGAACAACTTGGACAGATGATAGAAAACAAGCTCATAGCAAAAGAATGAAAGAAATTTGGGCTCAAAGGAAACGCCTCTATAAGTACTTTGCGTAGTCCTACATGGGCTCATCCGCAATCAAAAAAGGAAGAAATCAATACTCATGAAGAAGATACTGAATGTGTACGAATTGAATGAAATGTGATAATATGACACCTGTGTTTTGTCACAACATCTGATATTTATGTACAATAATGAAGATAATGGGGCAATGGGTTTAGGAACCAGTGAACTCACGAAGTAGCCTGGAGCTCGGTTCGAGTTCAGTCAAGTGTAAAGTTGCAAGACGGTTCTCAAAGTGCTTCCGTTCTTGCATGACGTTCAGCATCATTTTGCAGTTAACACCAAACATTTATTAGTAGAGCTTTCAAGTTGAAGACCTACAAAATGACTAAACATACCTTTAAAAAGACCTAAATATGCCCAACAAAAGACCTAGAAACTGGAAAAAAGGACGTAAAAAGTCTACAGTTGCTAAAGAGTGGATAAAGAACAACCTTGCCGTCTTCCACCCTCTGCTTCAGGTTAATTTCACAAAGTGCTACTTCTTTGAAAATTTGAAGTCGAAATAAAATAGTTGAGGCGGACAGTAAGCTGGTGGTTTTAAAAATAGAGATATTTTGTGAAGGTCATTGTTTCTCGCGGAACAAAAGTGTGTTTGGAATGCGAAAGTCTTTAGAAAGTAAAACTAATAATTATTTTTAAAAAGAAGTTGGAATTGAGACTAGACTCTAGGGATACTTAATTATACAAATGGTACAAAAGTAGTCAAAATGAGGTAAAGTTGTAAAAAAAAGGCGTTTTTAAGACATAAAAAAGGCTAAGAAAGGACCGATAAGCCAAAAAACTTCGAAAAAAGACAAAAAAAAAGACAATATGTTTTCCGTTAAACTGCACATTTGCTCCCAAATATGTATAAGACATTTTCATTGTATTTAATACAAAGTATTCATGCGTAAAATCTGCGCACTTTTATTTTCACTCTGTATATACACACAACTGTTGTGGTGAAGCTGCTTCTTCTCCATTTGCCAATCTCTTCTCTCATGGGACCGAATATTCGTCTTAGAGTTCTAGTTCGTAATACTTTCAGCTTGTTCTTCCCTTAATGTAAAACCCTCCCTTAGCACACCTTAGAACACTACAGACAAGTTTTTAGATTCTTATACTATACAAAATCCGTGAAAGTAAATATCAATAAAACTAAATATATGGTCACACATAAAAATACAGTATATAATGGAAATGAGAGAAATTTTGAAGAAGTGGCTGCATTCAAATACATAGGAACAATAATGGAATAGTTCCCCGAAAAGAGATAGAAGTCAAAAAATTCGAAAAGCCGAGTTTTCAATGGATTACTGATATATCTGGAGAATATCATGACATGTTGCATGTAAAACTATCCCTGCTCTCTTCCAGACCTGTTTTATTTATTTTTAAAAGTTGGCTTTCAAGCGAATAGTGATCTGTATGTAACAAAATGGCGGAAGAAGTTAGTCAAGCCGTGAGAAGCAGTTTATTATGGTTAGATCTGTTTTCGGGTAACTATTTAATTACAAATAGGAATGAGATGCACAAAAAATTAAACATAGGCTCAATTCTGAAAACGTACGCTATTATATATAAAAAGGGACTCTTATCGTCTCAACTTCTCTCAAAAAACATTAAACCGAAAATAAAAAAAACGGTTTATTCTTCCGTTATATTATATGGATGCGAAACATGGACTCTTATTTTAAGGGCGGTAAAAAGGTTACGAGTGATTTGAGAATAAAGTTCTTAGGAAACATTTTTGAACCAAAGAGAGATAAACAGACAAGTGAATAGAGAAGACCACGTAACAGTGAGCTACATAATGTTTATGGGAGAACGAGATACAATATACAACAGTTAAGTGTCCTATGACTGCAATGTGGCAGGACATGTGGCACGAATTAAAAACGAAAGAGAGGCAAGGACATTTCTTGTAGGAAACGAAAGGGAAACCACCCAATAGGTAGGGCTACGAATGAGGTGGTGAGAGAATAACATTATTTTCATGACTTGAAGGAAATAGATTAATATATGAGGGATGAATGGAAAACATTTACTCATGATATAATTTTTATGGAGGGCTTATGTCTGAGTTTGATATGAACCAACGGATCTCGATAGTTCCTGTAAATTCGTTAGTTAAACGGAGAATGCAGGAGACATTTGAATCGAATAATAACATAAATTTGCTGCTTTAATTCGTTCGTATGTAATATATTAGTGTGTTACGATTTTGAAATAAAACTCGTCGGGGTTTGAAGAAAGGAGTATTGTGGCTCCGAATATTATTGCATTTTAGAGATATTTCGCAAGAAAAGTTGGCATTCTTGTTTGTCTGCATACAAATAGTATATCATTCAAATGAAAAACTAATTGCCCATTGCTGTGGTCTCGGTATAGCGTTTGCTGCTTCGTACGCCAGAGTTTCTCGGATTCGATCCTCGTTCGGGACAATGTTTTCCTAGTTTTTCGGGGGGTTTTTTCTCTACCTGTAAGACAAATGTCAGGAAATTGTAGGCCCAAATGTCTCCGAACATCATCTAGTCATTATAATTATCATTATATTTGCCATGTTTAGTATGATTGTGTATATGTGTGTGGTGAATGGTTTGTTTCGTTTTAATGTTGTGTTTTGTCTCGGATGAGGCGTTGACATTGAGCTGATAACTCATTCAGGAATGTGGCTCCATGCCCTTGTGTGGTTTAAAAATTGTATATGTGTGACTCCATAGTTTAAAATCTCTCTCCCGAACAGTTGGTACCGTGGTGACGTGGGGCCTGTATGAAGTACCGTACCTATTAGGTTAGATATTAAAGCTAGTAGTTAATTGAATAAAAAACAAAGCTAATGGTCGAATGGACATATACCCTTTTCACATAAAGAATATTGTAATATTTTTCTTGATGCCACTTAGTACTCTCTAAAACACAATTTTTGGACTTATAGTCCCTTTCCACCAACAATATGAAGTACTTATTTGTAATTATTGTTTTGAAATGTCATGTTTTAATTTTGTTTCAGGTAAAGTAATGCTAATTTATACAAGACTTACGTTCAACTGCTAGTAGTTTTCCAGAACTCTGAACTGTTATTATCATCACTGTGTAAGTAGCAGATAGTTTATTTTTACTGTTTATTAAACCCACTGAATTGTTTTTAGTTTCCGAATCACGAACCGTATTGGAGGATCGCCATTTATTTTTAAATTCCCAAGAGATCCCAACTCAGGAAATGACTTTCATTTCTATTTCCATCGAGCCGGAGATCAGTTTCGCAGAAATAGCCAATAAGCGATGAGCATTATTGATATTGTAAAAATGGCGCCGTATTACTACTAACGTTACATTACGATTACCTACGATTACATATTTAACTCATACTTGTATTTTTTCATTCATAGTGCGTTCTGTCATAACTTACAAGAATGGCGACTTTGATTCAAAGTTCAATTTCTTAAATTTCGGGGTTGCCAACCAATAAATAAGTATTTGAAGAGAAAAATGATACGCTCAGACCGGGACTTGAACCCGGGACCCTTGGTTTCTCTAGACCAAGTGCTCTACCACTGAGCTACCTGAGCAAGTACCGATCTAAACGCAAATCTTTCTCTAATACATTGTAATTCCCATCCACCACCAATGCGTGAAGCCATGCTCTATCTTGCAAATCGCGGCTCCTTTATTAAGAAGACATATTTGGGAATTATACATTTGCGTTTAGATCGGTACTTGCTCAGGTAGCTCAGTTGGTAGACACTTGGTCTAGAGAACCAGGGTCCCGGGTTCAAGTCCCGGTCTGAGCGTATATAATTTTCTCTTCAAATATGATTTATACCCACATGAGATGTACGAAATCAATAATAAAACTTGGAAAAAAAGCCGTACTGGCTGTAAGTATAATTCCCAAATATGTCTTCTTAATAAAGAGACCGCCATTTGCAAGATAGAAGCAGGGCTTCATAGCATTGGTGGATGGGAATTACAATGTATATAGAGAAAGATTTGCGTTTTTAGATCGGTACTTGCTCAGGTAGCTCAGTTGGTAGAGCACTGGTATAGAGAACAAGGGGCCCGGATTCAATCCCGGTCTGAGCGTAAATTTTTCTCTTCAAATTGATTTATCCATCAATGAAGATGTACGAAATCAATATAAAAAAAAAATAATAATAACTGTACTGTAATATTACAAATAACCTACCTAGGCGGTAAGAAATCACTGCCCTTTAATGTATACTACGTAGAATATATACAACAAATATATATCCAAAAGGTAGTGTTAATATACATTTATGAAACAAATCACTACATTTTAAATTATTGAACTTTTATTTGAAATTATATAAAGCAATAAATCCGTACGTGCCGCCATTTTATGCCTGATGGGTCGCACGGCCTGCTGTAGTCTCAACTAAATTATTTTCGGCATTTACCGTATATACTTGGCCAGAATGCTAACGTCAGTCAGTTGTTTTATAACGGCAAATATTTGCAACAAATATATTATTTTAATATTATTTATTATTTTGAAAACACCATCTTGGAAAAAATAATGTAGACACACGTTTGTGAAGTGTTTACACAAATCTCGGAATTAAAAATCTCGCTGTCGCTTGATTTTAAATAATTTCATAGCTTTTGTAAAAACCTTCGCATTATAATATATGCCTATTATTAATAATATAGAGTCCTCTGCGCAATAGCCGAGTGGTTAAGGCAACAAGCCTTGGCGCAGAGCTACGGGACTTGCGCTAGTTAGAGTCCCCATGGGGAAGACATTTTTCTCATGGAATTTCGGCCAGTATGTGCCAGTGCCCACCCAGCATCGTGAGGCATTTGGGTAACTGCAATAAGTTGCGACTCCAGATTGAGAAGACCAGCTATAACGGCTGGGGAACCCGACATGCTGACCACATATCACCCCTACACTGGCTTATGATCCTCTACCTTTGTGATTAACACATGTGGGGATGATGCCAGCAGCCGGCTGGTAGGCCAATGGCCCTCTAGGCCTGTCGCGCTTGGAGTATTGATAATATAGGCCCTACATTTCGTCACTGTTATCAACTCACTGTTTAAAGTTTTTATATTTTGAAGTTTTGATTTTTTATGAGAATTTAATTAATTACTGGTCAATTATCCTCGTCTTCAAAGCGTTAAGGTTGTTTTAAGTCTAGCCATAGCTTTCTTCTAATCATTCCTATCTAAAGCACTTCTATCCGTCTTTTTATGCCAACCTTTGTAAGTTTCAGCCTGGACGTCATCAAACCTACTAACAAAGAACAGTTAACAATTGCAAGCAGAAACCTACCTTTAAATTTCTCCCAAATCTCACTTCCATAAACAACAAATTTAATTATAGTTTTATCTATATATATAATCGTACTTCCCCCGTGTGAGGATTGCAGTGCCCCAGTGGACGTTTTTTTTTAATTAAGCATGTTTTGTTACGCATATTTACCATAGATGTCAGCGAATGATATATGGGGTCGGTATATCGCTTCAGTGGGAAACTAAGGTAGACCACATCCCATGGACACTTCACCCTTAAAAAAATAGTACAAAACGCCCGGGCCTGATTTAACACCTAGGCAATGAGGCTGACGACAAAGATACATAACATTATTATTCTTCTTCTTCTCCTTTGGCCTTACGGTTCTCTGAGAAGTCTTGAACACTCCTTCATAACAACTGCCCATTTTTTTCTATTACTAGTTTTCTGTTTCAGTTGTCTTCTTCAACCTTAGTCAAACCATCTTAATTTTTTCTTTCCAACCTTTCTTTTCCTTCCGGTTTCCCCTCTGAAATCTTTCTTGCTCTCATCCGCAACAGATGTCCCTACTCCATTCTTTCTGTCTCTTCTTCTATCCTCCTACCAGTTCTAAATTCCTATACAATTCTTTCAATTCTTGTTCCTGTACAGCTCCATATATCATCCTTAATATTTTTCTTTCCCATGTATTTAACATGTTACTTATTTTTTTTTCATAATGTCCATATATAAAAAAAATATATAAACTCTTTTCATTCAATAACGAATTCCTAAGTATTGAAGTGATTTGTTTGCCTCCCTATCACTCGCCCATGTACCCAACTGGGGATACGCAAAATTTACCTCATGCCTGAAATGAAAATTTTCAGAGAAAAATTTAAACTATTAAAAGAGCATTGCTTACATAGAAATAACTCACTGATACTATCAAACCCGTAGGTTGATTACCGGGCATAAGCCGACATCCCTATCCTGAGCTAATTGATTTACAATAATCTCCTATGTAATTTACTTCCCTCAAAACATTGTTAATATTATTCTCTCAACTTATTGTGTCCTACCAACTGAGGCGCTTTTCCCTGATTTTTTTTCTACAAAAAGTTTCCATTCCCCTCTTTCATTCCTCTATTCGTTGCCGAAATAACTGCCCAATCCCAGTCTTTGAGACTTAAATGCTCTTCCTATATCTGGTTTGTTATATATAGTCATGAGTTCACTGTTATGTAGTCTTCTGCATTCGCCTGTCTGTTCGTCTCTCTTTGGTCCAAACATTTTCTTAAGAACTTTATCTCAAATATTCGTAATGATTCTATAACCTCCAAAGTGAGAGTCCATGTTTTCACATCCATAATCTATAACTAGGAAAATAACAGTTTTTATATTTTTCAGTTTAACATTTTTGAGAGAAGTTGGAACGACGAGAGGTCCATGTAATACATAATAGCACATATTTACAGAATTGAGCCTTTGTTTTAATTTCTTTGTGCAATCTCATTTCTTAGAAAATACTCACTAAATTAGACCCTTTACCTTAGAATGGAGAGTCTGTTTTTATCTGTAAGCGAGGACCTGCAGTCTTAACACAGGCGTATCGATCATGCTCTGTGACCCATACCTTGACCCACCCCAGGTGACCTCAGCATCCCGCACTCCTTCCATATTTCATTATTAATTATTCACCTGTTTACACATATTAGGCCTAGACCTAGATTATTGTATACAGTAAGAACTGGAATTAAATATCAATAAAACTAAATGTATGGTGATACATACAAATGCATTATATGATGAAAATGGTCAGCTAATGACAATGAGGGAAATTTTGAGGAAGTGGCTAATTCAAATAGTCTAGGAAACAATAATCACAAATAGGAATGAGATGCACAAAGAAATTAAACATAGGCTCAATTCTGGCAAAGCGTGCTATTATGCATTACAGAGACCCTTCACGTCCCAACTCCTTTTAAAAATGTTAAAACTGAAAATATTTAAAATTCTTATTCTTATTCTACCAGTTATATTATATGGGTGCGAAACGTGGACTCTTACTTTAATGGAGGAAAGGAGATTAGGAGTATTTGAGAAGTAA
>JASPKZ010005892.1:0-82103 GCA_030220185.1 Diploptera punctata
CATATATTACTGCCTAAGTGTTCCAAATGGCGTTTATAAGAACATTTTATATCAGTCATTTGAAACGAAAAGTTTCATACGACTTTTTGGTGTTAGTATCGTTTTGTAATTCTGAGTAGATTAAATGATCAAAGAAACAATTATCGAAACATAATAATATTAATAAATGTGGAAGGGTAGAAATGTGGATCTTTAGATAATATAGAACAATGAGAAAAGTATGTGCGTTTCTAGAAAGTCAAATTTGGAGAAAAGTTTAAAAATCACGTTGCATAGATCAAATTGAATAAATGTTACTTTCGCTTATCTATTACATAATATTTTGAATTAAATTTTATATATGAGGATGTTAATATCCTACCAATGAAAAAATACACTAAATAAATAACTTTATGACTTCATTTATTACGGAATTAAGTTAAAACTAAATGAAATTACACACACTGGAAAATTTACCGACCATTGTTCAAGAGGTTCTAATTAATATTGCCTAAAGTGTTTCGATATCTATCCATACCATACATAGTAATTCTACCCGAGAGCAGGTCTTTCACTGCAATCATAGTATTTCCATGCTATGCTTTGCAGCTTTACTAGGGATTTATAGGTGTGGTAGCTTCCCGTTGCTTTCCACACTGGTTAAGGATGATGATGGTGATAATGATAAGGATTATGATGATGGCCGGATGATTTTCGGGGACCGTTGGTGCCCCAAGCTTCCTGAAATTTGGTCTTACAGGTGAGGAAAAACCCCGAGAAAAAATCACCCAGGAGCCTGACCCGACCGGGAATAGAACCCGGACCCGCTGTGTGACAAGGCAGCCACGCTACCTCGAGACCACCGCAGTGGACTGTTTCGATATAAGGATTTCACATTCTCCGACAGGTTATTAGAGTAATATTTATATGGCAGGTTTTCATTACCAAGTAAATTATTCAAATGTACAAAATATCCATATTTCTATCATGTATTATTAGACATCGTCATCTCTAAATTGTAACGTGAAGTGATCCCACTGCAGACCTTAGGAGACCCTTGAGGTAGTAGGAGATGAAGGCTCCTATTTTTCTAGACAACCGGCACTTGATATCAGCTGGGTTGTCAACCCTACATAACGATCGATTTACCCCATAACAAAAGTATGGTACTCATTTTCGTTAGAGGCTGAATCAACCGGGGTAATGGTGCCGCCAGAATATGAGTCTGGTTTAAAAATTCTGACCCACCGGAACCTTCCGTCCTTGTAGCGTATCGCTTTAACCAACTACGCTACGACGCGACGTGCGTGAATGTACGCGCGGGCATGAATCTCTGTATTCGAGACTGACAGTGAACAGATTTTAATTAACTGTTAACAGAAATGAGTCCAACTTAATAACCATACCATTAAACGTACACAAATAAAGTTTTTTTAATGCCACCCCAGATTGTCGTGAATGGCATTTCTGGCTTTATCCCCTGGCATTAGCGGGCTTCGTAAATCCATTTCTTAGGTTGGGGCACTCGGCAGGCGAAGTCACGTTACCCCAGTTATATGATAGGTCATAAATTATATTGAAGTGCCGGGAGAGTTCTTAACCTAAACTTAACCTAAATTACAGATCAAAGACAACCACAGGATTAATTCCCTTTAAGGAAAAGATGGTTATGGTTTGATCGGGAATCGAATCCGGGACCTCATGAACTGTAGTCATAAAACGCTGACCACTAGCCCATGAGGCTGCTCGGAAATAAGGTATACAGTAAAAGTAAGTAGGCGTAATGATAGGAACATTTCAATGCTATTTTTTAAGGAACAAACGAGATCGATCAGATGTCAAGAAGAATCGAACGTTGAAAAATGCTAATATTTCTATAAATAAACAAGTAGGCCTAACTACATACATACATAAATAAGGACTTTATTAGACTAAAAGTAAGATACATACAATGTTATTTACAAAATATGGGTCGCATGGGCAGTAAGTCGTACGTGCTGTTGACAGTCCGTTACAATAAGTTGATGTTTGGTAATAATATACTTAAAACAAGAAAGAAAACACAATAATGTTACAATTAGATAACAATACAATTACATTATACATTAACTTAGTTAATTAGAATTATTAAGAAGTAATGGTATTGCAATTTGTTAACATATTTATTTATTCATGAATGAGTGTTGTTCTTATTTTCCGCGTTTTGTCCAGAAATCTACTCAAGTTTATCCAATTTTCTGGGCTTACCAATAACTCGTAGCATGCCAATCTTTCACGATTTGAATTTAGAAATCTTTCCGGTAATAACTGACGCCTCCAATATTCTAAATCGTTACATTTTCCTAATATATGTATCTCGTCTTCAAACTTCCCGCACATTGGACATATTCGCATATCGTGATCATCGCTAATTTTTAAAAATTTCCATGCCCCTAAGCTGAACCAAGCAAGCCCATATCTCTCTTTAAATCCTAGATTGAGTATATAAGATTCTTTTCCCCAAACTTGTTTTAGATCTCTTTGTAAAAACAGTGATCGTTTTCTCGCACATTCGGCCAAAATATTTTGTCGGTTTATATCTATGTACCTCCTTATTTTTCTCCACACATTCTTGCGATTTTCAGTCCCTTTTCCCATACCCAACCCATCCCAATCTTTTGGAGTTCTCTCCTAACCTCGCCTGCCCAGAATTTCATATTTGCGCTCCTAATTTGGTGAGGTCTAACTATAAAAATTTTAATCACTGCCGTTTTTTTATAAAAGCAAAATAAGCCTACTGTGACGAATACATCGAAAGAATGTACTAACCGACTTCTTTTTCCTACCCAGACTAGTACTTCAAGTAAATGATTCCAAAATACCCCTCCTGCGAGAAATATCTCTTACTGTAATATATTAAACGAACAGCTAACTTCAGAATTTTCAATTATTTCTTTAAATCGGGATTATCAACCGGAAAGTAATTTTTCATAAGTAATGCACGAGTGATTTCCAAATTATCGATAGGCTAAATTCACGACTCACGAAGTGAGGAGTCAATTTATCTAGAGAATTTGGAAATCAAGAGTGGCATTTGTTAGGACTATTTAACGAATACAATTAAGCTGTTTACTAACAAATCATTGTTTAACTATAGTTATTTTAAAATATTTATATATTTAATGCAAACGGCGATGTTTGAAAACAAATCGGAAATGTGAGGTTATGTTCATTCACTGCACCTTGATCATATTATTTATTGCCAAATAAGATCGCAATATTGCAAGAGTGCACCCAAGTGGAGAAATAAGGAAACACATCAAACTATATATCATAATCAACATTACGGGTTATTCATTTATTTTTTTAGTAAACAACTCAGTAAAATCAAGGAATATTTTCATTGTTTGCTATATTCAATGTATTTGTTGGAGAAAAATAATGCTTTGACCTGTTCAGAACATTAAAAAGAGGAGCTTTCTTTATCACAAAAGCAGGAGCTGATAAAGAGAAATCGACAAAGAGCGAGGTGAAACACGACTGTGATTGGTTGTAAATCAAAAATCATTGTAACGTGATTGGTCATTGACTCCCATTTGGGGCATGAGTTAAATAGTCGTAAAAAACCTTGTTTTTCTTCCTAAAACAACATGTAGATATTTTAAAAATGTACTTAACATCTAAGAAAGTTTAAAGAATCGATTGATCGTGTTAGGAAGGCTAAACATGAGTTAATAAGTTTAATTCTGCTGGAGTGCAGTTGTTTTTACAAAAAAGAAATCAGAGACGGTCATTACTATTTCATCGTTCACATCTTCAAACTCGTGTAACTGCAGGACCATTTCACGTTAAAATAATAATTAGCACGTCATCGGATTTCTGGCTCAGTCAGGTCTTGTTAAATTTTAACCCAGTTCTATTTCTAGGAAATAATTCTGAATTACTTTTTGTTTTCCATCCAATTGTTCAAGTTCCAGTAAAAAAAAAATAGCTAATAGACGTTGATTGAAGTGAAGAGTTGACACATTAAAGCATCGATCTGGTTAATTTTTAGAATCAGGTCATGTGAATCAAGACTTTTCAGAAAGCAAAAAGTTTTTGGACAGCAGAGCTTGGGATGAAGTTGTATTTTCAATAAAGTATAGCTGGCACCTGGTGTAACATAGTAATAAAATGTTTACGAGCATTTTACTGTGTCCCTACATATAGCAAAAGCTTTCAGTAGCGTTCTCTTCCCAACATCAATTATACGAATTTTAAAATCAATATGCTGAAGGATAATAAAATACACGTTAAAAGCTATTTGACTAACAATACATTGATCTGCAATTACAATAACGCTATTAATATACGTTGTTCTTTTGCAATAAAAGCTAGATGGAAATTAGAATTTGTTAATTGGAGGGACACAGCAGGATAATTTACAAATTTTATTACTATCATCATCAGAAACAAATACTGATTAGATTAGGCTGCTGGGTCTATCCCAACTCCTGAATTCAGCTGATCCCTCTAACGCTTTTGAACACTTCTTCTTCCTTCTGGCAAATAATTCATGATCTTTTACGATATTCTAATTAGGAGCATTATGATCATGTAATTACAACTTAAAATGTGCATATATTTTTAGCCAAATCTGCAGCAGATTTAAGGCACAGTATGCATATGACCTCAGCCATATTTTGTTTCCTGTTGTCGCAAATAAAGGAACATACAATGGCAAGATGGAACAACGTGTGGCTCAATGGTATCACAGGTACATTAACACAACTGTTCTCTCCAAGCATCTATGACAGAATAAAATGATGCAAACACGTTGTTCCAAATTATATGCTAACACAATTCCTCACTGAGCACGGTAAATTGGGCCAATACCTCCAGAGATTAAAACATTAGAGAAAAATGCAAATTGTAATTGTGCCATTATAGCAACCAAAAACGTTCAATATATTATCTTTGATTTCCTTTGTTCTGGAACGAAAGATTCAAATTCTCATGTCTTCTAAATAACACCGCCTGTTTAAGTGAACCATCCATTACAGTAGTGCTTATGACAGAAAATAACTACAGATTTTTTTTTAAAGTTTTTATAAATAAAGTTCATAAAAAAACTTTAATTTTTAGATAAAATTATATAATGACACACGACTTTCCTAAAACAAACTGATATCCTAATATACTTTAGGTTAAATAGAATTTATAAATTCGAATATTAATAATAATAATAATAATAATAATAAACCAACTTAATCTGCATACACAGAGGATTGCGGTTATATATTTTATTTGAGATTTGTTACGTTTCTTTTATAGCCAACTAATGGATATCCTGTTATGGTCTCAGAAGTCTCAATTAGGCTATACAACTTCCAGTTTTTTTATTTGCAAATGATGTATGTTTCCACGTTTCAGACAGTATTATAGTGTTGGCAGGATCAGTGTACCGGTAATTAAAACATTTTAAAGCAGCGTTCTTTCAGACTTCCTTCAGATGTCATTTGTATATGAGTTTTATTCACTATTAAATAGTCCTTTGGGGCACTCCGTGGCGTAGTTAGTTAAACACCCACTACAAACTGGAAGATCGAGGATTCGAGTCCTGTAGACCATGATTCCTAACTCTCCCAAACTCCTGTGGCACTATGACCCGTGAGGTCGACTCAGTCTCTAACGGAAATGAGTACCAGACGCTTGTTCTGGGGATAAAGGTGGGCGTCATGCAGGACTGACTGACTGTCTAGAAAAAGTGGGAGCCTTAACCGTCTACTACCCCCAGCAGTCAACACCAGAAAGAAAATTATCACTCTGAAGAAGACAACTCAAGTCTCACTAAACTGGGTCAGAGGACATACAGGAATCAGAGGTAACGAACGAGCCGATTCTCTCAGCAAAATAGCTGCCAGCTATAAAAATACTGTAACCTATAACTCCATCCCTATTTCTCGAGCCAAGCAACTTCTGCTAAACTATTACAAATCAACATATGGAATGCAACATATACCAACTCCGAGGTATCATTTCACACCAAAAGTTCATTCCCTCTATTCACCACCGGCTCTCTATATCCCTATGGCCAAACTTCATCCACACAATTCCTAACAACCACGGACGCTTCCGTACATATCTTCACAGGATCAAAAAGTCACCATCTCCCCTATGTAACTGCCCCCGAAAGTCCACACAGACAGCAATACATCTTCTGACAGATGTTCACTGTACTCCAGAGACCGGCCTCCTCTGTTCTAAACAACCGCAAACTCTACCTCAGATACTACAGCACCCATCAACACCGTCACAGTGACGAACTTCATCACCAACATCTTCCGCTCACTTCAAGAATAAACTCTGTGAACAATCAAAATACAGCAAAACAAAATGTAAATGTATGTAAATAACTGTAAATATCCCGTGATGGTAAAACACGGTTGAAATATAATGTATAAAATTAAAAAAAAAAAAAAAAAAAAAAAAAAAAAGGGTTTCCTATGGCCCTGTAGTGGGATCACTATACCTATGTAAATAGACATTTAATAAACATTTCTGATATTGATTTATTAAGTTTTGAAGGTCTAAAATTTGGATAGCTACTATAAGTAAACGGCTCCAGCCTGAGGCAACCACGCTATAAGGCTGTGAGTGGACAGGTGACAGTCTCGCCATGGAGTATTTTTATTATTGTTTTTATTTTATATTTCGGAATTATCCACAAATACCTCAGGTTTTCCTTTTTCCGCCACCCTCCAAGAAATTTGCCTTCTCCAGTTGTAGCAGACCAGAACATTCTAATCTGTAAATACCAGTTCTGTCATACTTCTTCTCACACTATCCATCCAACCTTCTTTAGTCTTCCATTTTTTTTATTGCGGATGATGCCCATGTAGGACTACGCAAAGTAATTAGAGGCGTTTCCTTTGAGCCCAAATTTTCTTTCATTCTCTTGCTATGAGCTTGTTTTCTATCATCCGTCCAAGTTGTTTCCAGTTTTTTTTCTTCGGTTTGTCCTCTTGGTCAACTTGCCACTTATTCACCTTAATTCTAAATTATATCTCTGTTTGGGATATCTTCTTTAGTAATTCCTGTCAAATTTAAGTCCTTTTAGACTTCCATCAATCCACTTCATATATCCACTGAGCTTTACTTCTGTTTTCGTAGAGAGTTCCATTATCTGTTTTGTAAGCTATTTGAGTTCATTCGTTTTAATATGACCATAAAATTTTAACCTTCGTTTTCTAATATCACTATGAATGTCTGTATATATTTTTATTTCCTTTTACTTCTGAGTCTAAATGTTTCATCTATGACTTGTGGATATAAAACTTTTCTTATAATTTTGCTTCTTTTTTCATTATATTTTCGATATATTTTTTTTCTATTTCAAAATAAATGTTTCTGCTAGTCTTCCATTTTATTATTGTTATTATTATTATTATATTACTATTTATTATTATTATTATTATTATGAGATACTACTACTATTATTATAAATATAGATTTATTTAGAGTAAATTTTTATTGTATTATTTTTCTTCAAGCTTAGAGGGAATTTAATAAAATATATGACTAAAAACTAAAACATTTTATTTCAAGATAAATGAGTTTGTTACTCTGAAGGTGAGGCGACCCTCGGTTGGACCACAAAGATCATGACCTGTATACTGTCATATAATCCAGTGCCGGCAACCGTGTGTAACATTTATGATGTCATGAAGCACGTGGAATGATATGACTTATTTCTACCGCAACGTACTTCCTCAAATTTCAGCTTGTTGAGAAAGATGATTCTGAAGCAAGCAACTTACGCGTGTACTATGAGCTTACTCAAATTGTCTGGAAAAAGGGAATATGTCTCATGAAGATGCGGAAATATTTACGGATAGAATTTCGTCTGTATTTGACACAAGTAGCCAATGTTTACCATTTCACTCAATGCTGACATTTACAATTTTCGAATTTTTCATCCTCTAAAGCATTACTACAACTACTTAGTTCGTGAATCAGTGACCAATCTTAATAAGGAATATCACGAAATCCAACCAATCACAGTTATTACCACAATTCTAATCATTTTCTGAAATAATTTTTACCGTCAGTCACATCTACCGTGCAGTCGGTTTTTTGCAAGTCCAATAGAAACAAACGAAATGAAATATCTTTTATAACTTATCATAAGTAATGCCACGAGTGCTTTCCAAATTATCGATAAATTCACGACTCACGAAGTGAGGAGTGAATTTATCTAGAGAATTGGAATCAAGAGTGTCATGTGGGTTAGGACTATTCACGATAAAATAAAGCTGTTTATACACACAAATCATTATTTAACTACAGGTATTTTAAAAATATTTTATATAAAGTAAACGGGGATGTTTGAAAACTATGAGAAAACGATAGGTAGCCTACGCTTTCTAACTGCTTCTTTTGTTTATCACTGCACAACCCAGATCATAACTATTTATTGCCAAAGAAACGCAATATTGTAAGAATGCTCTCTAGTGGAGAAAAAATGAAACAACATCAATCTGTATATTAATTTCATTTTTATGTCGTATACATTTAAGAAAGTGCAAACAGTGGTTTCTTTTTTGGTGGTATAATCAATTGCTACAAATGTTGACATGTAAGCACTATTATATACAATCTGGTAGCCGTATTTGTTATAGGCTCAGTCACTGCAAAATAACGGTCAGACCTGTTTCAGAATATTAAAAAGGAGGAGCTTTGCTTAATATATGATAATCCTAAACGTTGATAATTATTTCGTGAAACAGTCCTGACTGGTTGTAATACAGAAATCATTGAAACGTGATTGAGTCATTGACTCCCATTTGGGGCATGAGTTAAATAGCTTTCATAAATTCTCTCGTGTTAAACACCTATGGCCATGACGATCAATAAGAAAACAATAATAAAACATGAAATTTATTTCGTTACAAAGACTTTTGTTTTAAAAATAAAACAGTATTATTATATCCCAAAAAAATCTAATTAATTTTGACAGTCACAAATAGATGGCTCACTCATTTTAAAGCGGAAAACAAAATATTCAAAACCATAATGAATTAATATTTTATAGGCCTAACTGGATTTAAGGGATGTTATTTGATTTTCATAAGTTCCGATTGAGGGTATTTCCACTTTTCAGCGGTTGCCCTTTTACCAGCCGGGCTGCTGGCCCTTCACATCCACATTGTCAATCACAGAGGTAGATGATCAACAGCCAGTGTAGGGGTGACATGTGGTAGCATGTCGAGTCCCCCCAGCGTTATAGCTGGTTCCTCAACCTTGAGCCGCTACTTATTGTAGCTACCCAATTGCCTCACGATGCTGGGTGGGCACCGGTCCACATACGGCCGAAACACCAGAGAAAATTTCTTCCCCCCATGGTGACTCGAACCAGCGCAGTCCCGTAGCCTCTGCGCCAAGGCTTCCTACCTTAACCGCTCGGCTACGGCGCGGTACACATTTTCATAGTTCATTTTGAAAAATAATGGAACAACTAGTATCCAGTTTCAATAAAGATAATTTGGACCAGCTTATGCATCAACTGGTCATGCACCATTATCTAAGTTTCGAGAAAAACTCCAATCTTTACTAATTATTGTCCCGCACCGTAGCCGAGTGGTTAAGGCAAGATATCTAGGCGCAGAGCTACGGGACTTGCGCTGGTTCGGGTCTTCATGGGGGAAGAAAATTTCTCATGGAATTTCGGCCAGTATGAGACCGGTGCCAACCCAGCATCATGAGGCATTTGGGTAGCTATAATAAGTAGCGACAACCAGGTAGAGAAGACCAGCTTATAAACGGCTGGGGGACCCGACATGCTGGACCACATGTCACCCTTACAGGTTATGATCGTCTACCTCTGTGATTAACACATGTAGACGTGAGGCCAGCACCGGCTGGCATGCAACGGCCTTTAGGCCTGTTGCGCTTGGGAGTATTTTGATCACTAATTATGTGCTAGCGCCAAACTAACAATACTGGATATTGCAAGTTATTTTCCTTATTTGGCAGTTATGCATCATCGATCTAACAACGGGGACTTAGAGCTTGCGTGCATGATGCAAATTTAGATTTAATTTATGAAGATGTTTCATAGTCATTTGTTGCAGAGCATAGAAATTCTGATAGGACTGAATGGCATTTACATTTGTCTTTAATCCATCCACAGTAATTCTGCCCGAGGGCAGTCTCTCATTGAAGCCATACTATTTTCATGCTATGCCTTGCAGCTTTACTATGGAAATATAGGTGTGGTAGCTTCCGTTTGCTGTCCACACCGGTGAGTGATAAGATAATGAAGATGATGGCCGGATGATTTTCGAGAATCTTTGGGCCCTAAGCTTCCTGACATTTGTCTTACAGGTGAGAAAACACCCGAACAAAACTCACCCAGCAGCCTGTCCCGACCGGGAATCGAACCCGGCCAGCTGCGTGGAAAGGCGCACGCTACCTCGAGACCAGAGCGGTGCACTTTCTTAATAATAAGTCTATATTTAAAGATTTTGCGCTAAAAGTGCGAGTACACTCAAGGTATTTTATGACCCAGTACAACAGATGGATCAATACTCTTCTTTTTTAATGGCGCTTAGCCGATTGATGCATAACAGTTCGATACTGGACCACCTCGCATTAACAATTGGTATCAGCTGACCTGGAGACTGATATGAATTCCGCCATACTCTCGCCATAAGAGCACCTCCAAAGATGTGAATACATTATAACAATAGCAGAAGCAAATAGAGTTATCGGTATATTTTACTAGGCCTATATAATTTACATTATTTTACAATTTACTTTTTTTTATCATCTAGAGAACATTGTGGCCATGTTATACCAATAGAGTTTTTCATTTAGTCCTTGATACTCGAATTGTAACCTATTTAATGGGAATTCTAACAAAAATGAGATGTCGTACTCATTTAGAAAGTTAAAAAAAATACTAATGATTGCATTGTAATTAAAATTTTTTAATGAAATCCACCGTTTCGTTTTCAGCACAATTTAAATTAATTAGACGAAATTAAATGCCACATTTTTATTACTGTTATGCAAGAATAATTGGTAAAATTAGAGTTCCTGTTACATACAATACGTTATAGCCTATGTACATACCGAGTAATACGTACGGGGGTGAATCATAAATATGGCTATACGTTTGATCGCGTTGTGTGATGAAAATAATTACCATTACAGGAAATATGAAATTACCGTTGGAAAGGCAATTATTCAAATTACAACAATGGAATAAAACAAAACAGTGTAGAACTTGCCGTCATTAGTCCAAAATGGAGTCGAATATCAACAGCAAATTACAATTGCTGCATGGGCAATAACGTAGGCCTATGCTAATGATCGTGAGGGCCGCAAGACGGGCAAGATGTGAGTTTAACGTAGCATGGAAGCCGTTCGACTGTGGGGAAGTGGAGAAAACGACTGCTGGAAACGGGAAGGATGCAGAAAATCAAAAACCTCCTGGAAGGGCTCGCATTAGTACGGATGCAGAAACAAAACAACGAAGAGAATTGTGGAGGCGTTCTACGCTAGCCCACAAAAAATCAACACCGCCAAGCTGCACGTGAGCAATGATTTGTTTTGTTCTGTTGTTTGTATTGAA
Source organism: Diploptera punctata (assembly GCA_030220185.1). Lineage (NCBI taxonomy): Eukaryota > Metazoa > Arthropoda > Insecta > Blattodea > Blaberidae > Diploptera > Diploptera punctata. Next base: position 11,576 of record JASPKZ010005892.1, read on the forward strand.
GGATTCCCTTTCCAATGATAACATATTTCCTTCAATAATATATTTTCGTCACAAAATGCGATCAACGTATAGCCATATTTCTGAATCACTCTGTACAAAGAAAAAGTTTTTCTATTTCAAATCCGGTATGTACGCCGTGAAATTCAAGCCAATATTTGGCATTCATTATAAAATTATTACGAATAAATGACCTTATATTTTTTCCTATACTGCCGTAGTTCTGAAACCACCCAAAATTAAATTGCATTTACTAAAGCAATATAGCTGGTCTTAAAATCTGTACACCATTATTATATCTCTATAACTATATCGTCCACCTCTGTGGTCTCCAGGTAGCGTGCCTGCCTTGTCACGCAGCGGGCCCGGTTTCGATTCCGTCGGGACAGTTTTTCTGGGTGAGTTTTTATGGGGTTTTTCCTCACCTGTAAGACAAATGTCAGGGAAAAACTTAAGGCCCAAACGGTCCCCAGAAATCATATGACCATCACAAATCAACATCATCCTTCACACGGTGTGGAAAAACAACGGGAAGCTACCACACTTACAATTCCCTAGTCAAGCTGAAAAGAATAGCATGAAATGCTATGATTGCAGTGAAAGACCTGCCCTCGGGCAGAATTACTATGGATTGATAGGTATAAGCTTATTATTATTTACATAGGATATGGGCATTTTTACTGTTTCCGCCGCCTAAATATACAAAATGTTTTCACCCCATCCTCTTGTTTTAAAATGTGATCAATTTCATCCTACAGGATGAAGTTGAGGACGACGGCACCTGCCAATAGGGTAGGCTACATTTTAATTTTATCTTACGACTAGGGCAAGGCAATTAATGATTTTGCAATCTTTTCTTATGAAGTTGATAACATTGCTGCATATAAGCCTATTGAAAATGTATGGCATTAAAAAACAGATTAAATAAAAGCAATTCTACACGGCATTTTTTTTTTGCATTTTTGTTAACTTTTTTTAGGGATGGTCATTTTTTGGAATTTTCTAGGTCAATTTGAGGATTTTTTACACTTTACCGGAAGCCTGGTGACATCTATTTGTATTTGATTTAAGATTTTTATTTATAATTCAGTATTTTTCCTTGTCAATACAATTTTCTTAGAATTAAAGTAGTTGTTTTGCTAACTACTACCCGTATGTTTCAAGGTATGTGCATAATGAACTTGCCCACATTTTACTTAATTTCTTAGAGCTTATGCTAGCTTCTAACCCCTTATTCTGATTGTTTAACTGCAATAAAAGGTATTTTTAAAATATTTTTTCTTTTCAAATTTTGATGTTAAGTTAAATTTTAAGTAATTCAGTAATCAAGTGAGTACCTAATCTATAAATAGTAGTTTTATTGGTAATTCTTAACTCTTTATTTCGTCATTTTTTATTTTGTTGGTCATTTTTCGCATTGTTTAGGTCATAATTGCATTTGTTACCAATTATATTATTTTTATTTATTTATGTAATTAGCTGGTGGAGTTAAGGCCATGTGGCCTTCTCTTCCACTCACCAGAACAAGCATATGGTTACATATGAATACAAAAAAAAATACAATAATAGTCATATAAAACAGACAAACCATATGTTACACATGAATACAAAAAAATTACAATAGTAGGTCATATTAGAACAGGACAAAACCTGGTTACATATGAATACAAAAAAAAGTTACAATAATAGTTATTTGAACAATTCTTATCTTGTCATATTGAATAATAATGAAATTAATGTCTAATAATAGAATGAAACTAAATCCAATTAAAATAAATTAATGATACAATAATAAAAAAGGAATAACAGCTCGAATCTACTATGCATAAAAAGAAAGAAAAAAACACACTACCATGAATAATCTACGCTTTTTATACAAGGCATTAGGTAAATATTAACAAATCCTAAGTCTATTTATTAAATAATGCAAAAAACGCATTATTAATTCTTAAAAAGTAGTATTATAGAGTTGTTTCTGTTAGTGATTTTTATTTTCAATTTATTTCTGAAAGATGGTGAAGTTTGGCAGTCTCTGACATAGGGTGGAAGTGAATTCCATGTTCTAGCAAGAGAAACTGTAAAAGATTTCGACTCATAGGTAGTAGATGAGGAGTGATTAAAGACCACTGTGCTCAAGGGATCGGGTATCAGTTTTATGTGTAGCAGAGAGTTTAGTGAAGCGGTGTGATAAATAATAAGGTAAAGATGTGTTAATATGTTATAGAGTAGGCATAGGGGAATGGATGGTTCTACGATCTTGAAGACGAAAACCATGACAATTGTTCCAGGGATGGTGTAACGGTGATCAAATCTACGTATACCACAAATAAAACGTAAGCAGAATTGTGAACACGTTGAATTGGCTTTGGGAAGAACAGTATTTAAGGTCAGTAAAAAAAGAGTATCACAATAATCAAAATGGGGCATTGCGAGTGTTTTCTCTACTAGCATTTTTTCTTAGAGAAAACGGTAAACAATTTCTTATACGATTTTAATGAGTGTATTATTGAGAAGATAGTTTTGCAAATGGTTATTTATTTGTTTATTCCAAAATTAAATGTTTTATCCATAAACACTCCTAGAATTTTTAACTGTCTCACTATAAGGGGATCTGAACCCCATTAAGTGACACATGTATAATACTGCATTTGTGTTAATTGAGGATAATAGTCTCTGATGGCCCATAATGATTGTTTGTGGTCTTTCTAGGATTTAATTCAAGTCCATATTTCCTCTGTCCACGCCGTTAGCGAGTCAAGGTCCTCGTTAATTTTGGGTTACCGCGTCATTTAAAGATATTTTGTCTGAGTGAAGGTAGATCTGCATGCCGTCCGCAAATAAGTGATGTTTGCAATGTTTAGGGAGTCAGATATGTCGTTTATATAGATTGAAAAAAGCAATGGGCCGAGCACCGAGCCCTGTGGAACTCCAGCTTTACGGTAGGTCCAAGAAGAGCGTAATATAGAATTTCCTACAACATATTGCTGGCGCTCACGAAGGTAGGAGTTGAACCATTGCGTGACACTGTCAGAAAGTGAGAGGTTTTTTAGTTTAAGCAACAATAAGTCCAAGTCTACCGTATCAAATGCTTTACTAAGTTAAGTAGTGTAAGAATAGTAAGTTTTTCGATTATCAGATGCTTCGCGTATGTCTTCACATATATTTAGTAGAGCAGTATTTGTATTGTGTCCTGTCCCTAAATCCTGATTGGTATTGATCTAAAAGGTCGTGTTCAGTTAGGTCGTCAGTCAGTGGTTTGTGGACTAATCGTTCCAAAGCTTTTGAAAGGGTAGGTAAAATACTAATGGGTCGAAAATCATTAGGAGTTAGGGAGTTTTTACTTCCGGGAGTGGGCGTAACAATTGCTTGCTTCCATAATGTGGGATAATATAGAGGTTTGTAGTGAGGAGTTGAAAACATGAGTTATGGTAGGTAGTAATAACGTCGATTATTTTGTTAAGTAGAGTGATATTTATACGGTCAGTACCTTCTGCTTTTGTTTTTATTCGTTTGAGAGCTTTCTTTATGTCATTTTCTGTAAGATATGAAAATGGAAATGTTCTCTGTCTGGTGGATTTGTCAATAGTAGTTCACTTGTTTGTCTGTGTTTTGTCTTTAGGAGTAAAGAATGTGCTTGTAAAATGGTTATTAAGTGTGGTTCAGAGAAACAGGTAGTTTTTCTACCTGTGTGTCTTTCCTTCCTACACCCATTTTAATTCAGATTTTTCCAAATATCTGGGTTATTGTTAATAGGTCATTAAATGCCTTGCCCTACTTATGACATTCACCTCAACGGAATTGCATTTTATTAGTATCCATTTTTCATTTAATTAAATATATTTAATGCTTGTCATATTTTGTTATTTATTTTCTTATACATTCATTTATAACCTGTCTACTGTCAAAAAATTTATTTCAGAAGCTAGTTTTACTCCGTGCACCACTGCAGGCACTGCCATTAATTTGTAAAAATTTGGCAGAGTGTCTTGTCTCAGATATTTTTTTTATTCTTAAAATTGTGACATACTGTACATATTTTGAAATATAGAAATGTTTATTTATAATTTATATTAATATTAGAGCCTATTTGATATTCCCTCACCTCTTTCTTGGTCTACCAACTGGGCGTTTTCCCTTTGGTTTTCCTATATGAAGCTTCCATGCACGTATTTCATTCCCCATACGTGCCACATGTCCTGTCCATCGCAGTCTACGAGAATTAAATATTCTCATTATATCTGACTTCGAGCCTTTGGCATGGGTTCCCTGAAGTAGTCCCCGTCCGGAGAATCGAACTATTTGACCTCCGGAAAATTTTACCCCAGTGGAACCCATGTCCGCATTTCTTGACGGTTGTATTTTTACGGTGAAAGATCGTCACTCTTTCGACCAAGATACTTTTTTCGTATGGATTATCGCCTTCGACCAGTCCGGCTTGAGTAACACTATCGGCAGCAATGCTTCCGCCGGTATAGCTCTCGGGATCATTTAAGCACGCAAGTCACTCCACCACGACAAGGTAAAGATACTATGGAAGGGACGATAGACCTTGAAGTATAAATACAATGGACTTAATTAAAAATAAAGCAAACACAATGATATCAAATTGAAATACCACTTACCAAAAATATTCAAATATTTGTGTGTTCCGTAAAAAGGTTTTATCAACATTCGAACATTTATACCTTAATAATATGTGATAATTAACAGTCATAATGAAACCATCTTCAGTACAAAAGAACACAAGATTACGGCTTTATAAGGTTCTCGCAAGACCAGTATTAAAGATATGCTAGTGAAACATGGACAAACGAAGAGGAGATGAAAGTCGAATGACAGCAAATGAGATGCGATTTATGCGCCATACAGCAGGCTATACAAAGTGGGACCACAAAATAAATGAGGAAATTAAGGGAAGTGCTGGATGTAGAACCCATTCTCCACTATCCCTACAAAACTACCAGAACAACTGGAAAGCCAATCTTCAACGAATGCCGTCTCATAGAATTCCAAAAGCCATGCTTCGTTACTGTCCCCAAGGCAAAAGATCGCTGGGACGTCCAAAAAAGCGCTGGATGGAAAATTCATCTTTGAGACACGGCCTAATACTTACATGGATGATGATGAAGATGAATAATATGTGAAATTGTAAATTTTTGTACATCAGGTAATGGCTTACCTAATGTGTTTATAGAAGCAATTAGACCTAATTGAATAGCATGCTGTGAAGTTGATGCATAAATCTTGTCCCACATAAATTAAATCTTCCCTTAATTCATAATTAATTCTCTTATCAGTTTTTTTTTACATAAATTAACTTTTCATTACAAATGTCATTATCCTACAGATTAATCCAATTGTGCCATAGAACATTTTGTAGTTTATAGAGGCTTGAGCCGGCTCTAAGAAGGAAATGGCGTCATCCTACCACATGGGATCGATCTAAAACTGATTTATAAGGCAACATTTCACGCTAGTAGCAATGTATGCATCTTTACTTTGCTTTTAAACATCGTGCTGTGATTTTCTCATTGTTGTACCGCTGTGAAAGCTTGTAGCGCAGGTAAATTCTCCACGTATCGCATCATGTCTCACACGCAAATTCCTTTTCAGTCTATTCAGCTGCACGAGGGAAACCTGTAATTTTGCGTAAAAGTTCATGTAAGCCAACTAGCGATTTCACAAAGCTAGGGGGGGATTCAAGACCTTTCTGCTACACGCTACGGATATTCTGTTTCAAATTTTCTCAAAGGAGGCGAAAATTTTTTTTTTTTTTGGGGGCATAATAATATATTAAGTACTAACTTATTTAATTAATCTAATACTGTATTTTCGTTAAAAAAAATATTTGTATTCTATCAGCAGAAATGTACTTTTATATCTGTTCTTCTTTTTTCAGGGGCACGTCTTAGCATATATGGTTAAGGCAATACGCTACAAACCAGAAGGTCGAGGGTTCGTGTCACAGTGGGATCAGGATTTTTAAACTGACCCAAACCTGGTGGCGCCATGGGCTGGTGTCGACTCATCCTGTAACTGAAATAAGCACCAGACGCTTGTTCTGGGGATAGAAGCGGCCATCACGCAGTGGCTGACAAGTACCAATTGTCTAGAAAAAGTGGAAGCCTTAACTTCCTGCTACCCCAAGGGTCTCCTATGTGCCTGTAGTGGGATCACTTTACCTTTTTTTTTTTTCCAGTTGGGAAGATCAAGGATTCAATCCTCGCGGCAGCAACCTAAATATTTTCCCTCTTGACCACTCCATAATTATTATTAAATTTCATGTTGAAATTTCATTCCACATACCCTATCTTATACCATCTTAAGAGGTCACCCATTCGCTGTGCTGATTACACGCCATAGAGTCTTTGTCTAAATATATAAGCCTATATGATCCAAAAATTCTTCCAACTCGAAGAGCATTGGGGTAAAGTTGAAACAATAAAAATAATTAAAAATGGAATACATTCACAGAAATGAAAAAATGAAAATAAAGAAGATTTTAAAATAAAACAATTAATTAAATAGAATGTCTCCTAGGAATATTTCATCTACCTATTAGATTAAATGTTTGTTTTGGCTTAAACCCTTATGCGTTGAAATCAACACATACTATGGGAGTCCTTCCCATGTTCTTCCCTAAACAAATCCTCAAAGTTTTTAGGTTTCAGGTTTGAAAACAGGATAAATAATATCATCATCATCATAGTCCATTCATTGAATTTAGGCCATTTGTTTACCTGTTTCGGCCTCAACAGAAACACCACCAAAAGTCTGGACGTCCCTGGTCTTTTTTCATGCAGGTTGGCAGCTTAACATTTGTTCGGGTATCCTGTGATCTTCGATTCGATGAACATGTTGTATCCATCTGACTTATAATCAGAAATTTTGTAAATTGTCAAAAATAAATGAATAAATAAATAAACAGAAAATAAGTTATAAAATAAGGAACAAAAAAAAACTATGGAATACAGAAATAAAAAATGAAAATAAATAATGTAATTTCGCATTGAATTAAACTATATATATATATATATATATATATATATCATATATATATAATACTTATTTCACCAGTTATATTATATGGATTGAGAAACATGTACTCTTACTTTTAGGGAGGAAAGGGCATTACAAGTGTGTCGAGGGGGTGGGTAGAGAAAGAACCCTTTAACCCACGGTCTGCTAACCATCTGTGGGTAAGTAAACCACACTACTGCTACCATTCACGACGTTAGAAAAGCAACCCACGCTCAGCGTAACACTTGTCCGGGATCGAGTTTTGTTAATGCTGTATTTATTAATGTGATCGTGATATTCAAAAGATGTTATCGGTAAGAAAGCAGGCCTGCCTCGGGCCCATGAAAGGCAGCTATTAATTCATCTTTCTTTCCCTGATGAACATACATACAAATAGCCTATAGATTCTGATTACTAAATGCATAACAGTGAGTGATTTTGTTACAGGATAGTGATCAACTACTAACTTGAATAATAACAAGGGGCGTTGTATAAAAGATAAGCTTTTAATATAAACAAGTTGAATATTAAAACTAATAATAAATTAATAACATAAAATGGTTCTTGATCAATCAATCAAGCATAGCTTGTAGAAATAACTGAATACACATAACGTACCATACATAATGCCACACTCACACAGATGTCCAAGCTTTTAGGAAAACACTTCTTCCGTACATAGCTGGACTAACTCAAAATCGACCTCTTCTCGGTCTTAATCAACTTGTCTATACATAGACTACCATATTAAACTTCTTAACTGCATGGTGAGTTAGAATGGATTCCAATATTGAATCCGCTTTTAAGTAACTAAACGCCACTTGCTAGGCTGATCGAATGATGATGTTCGGTAAGAGTCCAATGCATATAAAGGTTTCTCAAGTAGAGGGGATATGCGCTGTAGAGATGCGCTGCGCAAAGGATAAAAAGGGAAGGGGTAGCCACACGGAAAAGAGGACATTGGCATATTTCATAAATGTTCTGTAGTAGGGAGGAGAACAAAGATACCATACTGAACCGCAGAAAGGCACTTATCGGTTCACAAGTATATGAATGAAGTTCATGAGGAAATTTTTGGGACAAAGAGAGATGAACAGACAGGTAAGTGGAGAAAACTACATAATAGTGAGCTATATGATATGTATAGGAAGCCAGATATAATAAGAACATGTAAGTCTCGTAGACTGAGATTGGGCAGGATGTGCTTGAACCCATGGAAGTCTTCTTGTAGGAAAACCAGAAGGAAAACGCGCAGTTGGTGGACCAAGAATGAGGTGGGGGACTATCACAAACCATGATTTGAAGGAAGCAAGGAATGGTTGGAAAACATTGGCTCAGGAAAGTGATGTATGGATATTTTATATCCGCGCGGCCATTAACCTAAGGGTTCGATGATGCCAGTGAGTTAGTTAAGTTGAATGTCGCATTGAAACTTATTTTCACCTAGCCCACTTGGACCTATTTAATTTTATGTTATTATTACTAGACGTTCCATTAAAGGGGCCCAAAATTCTTCCATATTCGTATGCATTTACTTGTAATTTCCCATAACGAAATGTGATTAAACTGTAAATAAAGAAACTTGAAGTCATTAATGCAGACTAATTTAACTCATGCCCCAAATAAGAGTCAATGATCAATCACATTTCACATGATTTTTTATTTACAAACCAATTACAGTCGTTTTTCACCTCGATTTTGTCAACTTAATTTTATCACTGTAAAATCAAGCTCCTCCTTTTTAACATTCTGAATAGGTCATAGCATTATTTTGCATTGACTGCATGTGGCTACCAGATTGTATGTATATAGTGCACGATTGTAACCTTACCGTGTTTGCGGGAGATAATATAAAAACATTTGTAGCAATTAATTATACCACAAAAAAAATAAACTACTGTTTTCACTTTCTTAAACGTATTTTCCCCCAGGTAATAAAGTTTCAGAAAAATATAATTGGCATATTTACATCATAGAACATCAGTAATTAATTAATATACAGTTTGATGTTTCATTTTTCCTCCACTAGAGTGCATTCTTACAATATTGCGATCCTTTGGCAATAAATAATATGATCTGGTAGTAGTGATAAACAAGTGAAACATAACGCTTCTCATTTGTTTTCAAACATCGCCGTTTACATTATATATAGATATTTTAAAATAATAGTTCTACCGCTGTGGTCTCGAGGTAGCATGCTGTCTTGTCACGCAGCGGGCCCCAGGTTCGATCCCCGGTCGGGACCGTTTTTTCTGGATGAGGTTTTTATCGCGGTTTTTCCTCACCTGTAAAACAAATTTCAGGAAAACATTAAGGCCCAAACGGTCCCCAAAATCATATGGCCATCGCAATCTTCATCATTCATATTCATCTTATATTAAGCTTAGGATTAGGGACTCTCCTGGCGCACCACTATCATCAGCATCACCCATCATATCATCGGGGCAAGGTAACCGCGACTTCCAGACGCCCAAACCTCAGAAGTGGGTTACAATTACGCCATTGCCAGGAGAGAAACCAGAAATGTCAAAATGACAAAAACTGGGGGCATTAAAAAAATATATATATATATATTTTAAATAACTATATTTTAAATAATGATTTGTGTGTAAACAGCCTAATTTTATTCGTTAAATAGTCTTAACAAATGCCACTCTTGATTTCAAAATTCCCTAGATAAATTCACTCCTCACTTCGTGAGTCGGAAATATATCGATAATTTGGAAATCACTCGTGGCATTACTTATGATAAATGCTGTACCTTACTTTGATTTTTTTTTTTGTGTGCTATTTTCCTCCAGTTAAGCTAGACCTCATTGGCAGTCTATGATCGTAGTCTATTCAATGAAGTTGAAGGATGGATATACAGAAAGAAAGACAGGCGTACATTTGTAAGACTGGTTCTGAACATGCTGCAGCTAACGAAAGGGAGGTTAATGTCACAAAACAAACAGCATGTCAATATCAAAAGACATTTTCGTTAAAGGATGAAAGAGATACTTTTAATACAATTTATTCTTCGTGTGCTAATAGATATCACGTATGACATAAACGTATACCAATAATAATTAATGTTTGACCCATTTAACAGACTTTCACGGCAAACGATGACAAGGTCTGAAGCTTAATGCAGTGAAGAACATTAGGAGAGTGGATGATAATTGTTATTTTTTTAATGGCTTGTCAAGATTTTATTCGAGGTTACTCCTTTATGGCAGTATTCTTTTAAAATCTTTATTACTCAAGGCTTCACATATGGCCGGTTATTTACTAATTGTCTAAGATATTACTAGAAAGTTTAATGCATTTGTAATTAATAAGTAATTTACTAGGAAGGTGCTGTACAGCGTCTGAATATCAATACCATGTTTATGAAAAGTAAATGGAGAAACACTGTTCTCCAAAATATACCCTTACAAAGGCATAATTAAAGTAATTATAACGTTTTAGGCATATCTAAATTCGTTTAAACAAGAATGACTAATTGAAAACAGGAAATAGACTAGACTAAATTGGCCTACATAGCTCTCAAACTCCATGGCGCCATAGACTAGAAGGCCCTTGGCCTATCAGCTGACTGCTGGCCTCACATTCGCATGTATTAATCATAGAGGTAGATGAACATCCAGATGATAGTGTGGGGTGACATGTGGTCAGCATGTCGGGTCCCACAGTCGTTGTAGCAGTGTTTTCTCATCTTGGAGCCGCTACTTATTGTAGCTTCCAAATTTGTCACAGTGCTGGGTGGACACCGGTCCCATACTGACCGAGATTCCATGAGAAAAGTTCTTCCCCCATGGAAGACTTGAACCAGCGCAAGGCATCTTGCCTTAACCACTCGCCTATGGCGCGGGCTCAGATCCATCTTAATTGAATTAAGCTAAATTGAAACGAAAGTTTGAGTCGAATAATAGTTGTGTGTTCTAATCCACCCACTGCATTCTTCGTGGTTTTGTTTTCCGCGCAAAAACGGATAGATAACGTCTATTTTTAAGTTTAAGGACTATTTCGACAGACCACGTTACATAGATTTATATTTATATTGTGAACACAGAAGAAGTAGGATGAGTGTATTACCCGTTTAAGGAGTTAGTGCAGTTGTTGACGGAGTCGTGTTTATGCAGGAATAGAAACACGTGACACTTCAATCTATGAGTGCTACAGGGGAATGGGACGTGGGACCTGATAGTATATACTACCTTATATGACGTCACGTGTAGCAACAAACAGAGCTTCGTAATTCTTCCGCCTGCAGAGATATTTTGAATGACTAATACAGCATATGTAAGTGTTTGTGTGAAGGATGATGATAAAGAGAAAGGGAGAAAGTGATACCCGGTGCCGACACATAAACTGTTCCTAAAGAAAAGCAACAAGAGGACTGCTAGGCATAAGAACTCCTCCAGACGGACAAATCACTATCAACAGAACCACCTGTATTCTGAACAAACATGTTCGGTGAAGAATAAGAATTTGGAATTTAATCCAGACATAGGTCTATGGTACACAATATTGCTATTCGAAATTATACCCGCAACCCCTCCTACCCGCCGAGGTTGAATTTTTTTAAAATTACAATTTCCGACATTCTAAGAATCGAACTCAGACTTTGTAGAAAGGATGCTTACATGCTTCTACCTGAAAAATATATAAGCAAAATGTAATATTACGAGTATTTAATAACTAGGCCTATACCTAGCTTAATTAATGTACAATGTAATAGTATATTGTTATCTATTGTTTTTATTATTATTACTACATATTAACCAATGGTATAAATAAGGTGTTAGTTTATGCTGATGATGTAGTGCTATTGGGCGATAGCGAGGAGATACTAAAGGACAACACGCACACACTATTGAGTAACACTAAAACATGAGGACTGGAAGTAAATATCAATAAAACTAAATATATGGTTACACATAGAAATACATTATATAATGGAAATGGACAGCCAATGACAAATGAGGGAAATTTTAAGGAAGTGGCTGAATTCAAATACCTAGGAACAATAATCACAAACAGGAATGAGATGCACAAGGAAATTAAACATAGGCTCAATTCTGGAAATGCATTTTATTATGCATTACAGAGACTCCTGACGTCCCAACTCGTATCAAAAACGTTAAACTGAAAATATATAAAACTATTATTCTACCAGTTATATTATATGGATACGAAACATGGAGGAAAGGAGATTACGAGTATTTGAGAATAAAAATCTTAGGAAAATTTTTGGACCAAAGAGAGATGAACAGACAAGTGAATGGAGAAGACTGCATAACAGTGAATTACATGGTCTTTATAGGGAGCCAGATATAATAAGAACAGTTAAGTCTCGTAGACTGCGATGGACAGGACATGTGGCACGAATGGGGAATGAAAGACGTTGCATGGAAGCTTCTTGTAGGAAAACCAGAGGGAAAACGCCCTGTTGGTAGACCAAGAATGAGGTGGAAGAATAACATTAACTATGATTTGAGGGAAGTAGATTATACAGGGAATGATTGGAAAACATTGGCTCAGGATAGGAATGTATGGAGAGCTTATGTCCGCGCGGCCATGAACCTACGGGTTCGATAGTGTCAGTGAGTTAGTTAGTTAGATATTAATGTATTGGTACGGAATGTCAACAGAAGATACGGCTAGCTGCCCGTACGATCCATACTTGTAAAGTATTGTATTACCACTACTACTATCATCATTCAGCCACAAACGTGATTATGACATTTTATAGTTTTTTAATGTATGCTATATTGCGTCCTATAAATTTTCAATGACACAGAATAGATTGAACTCTATTATAGATTGCACATTTAATGATCCATTCATCCATAGTGATTCTGTCCGAAGGCAGGTCCTTCCTGCGATCATAGCATACTTTAACTAGGGAATGTGTAGGTGTGGTAGCTTACCGTTGCTTTCCACACCGGTGAAGGATGATGATGATGATGATAGTGATGATGGCCATATGATTTCGGGGACCGTTTTTCGGCCTTAAAGTTTTCCTGATATTTGTCTTACAGGTGAGGAAAAACCCGATAAAAACCTCACCCAGAAAAACTGCCCCGACCGGGGATCGAACTCGGGCCCGCTGCGTGACAAGGCAGCACGCTACCTCGAGACCACAGCGGTGGACCATTTAATGATAATAGATGAAAAAAGCTCTTACTCGGTGAGCAGAGGACGAGAGAAAGCCCAAGATATTTAAAGAAGTGACAGATGGCTTGGGTAAATCCTGATTGGAGAAGAAAGACTAAAGAGAAATAGATAAGGAGGAAGATTCTTGAAGCTAAATTACATCTTGTACTCTAAGGTTCATGATAAATATTATTTATATTATAATAATTACTGCATATTTAACTATCTAACTAATTCACTGGCACTATCGAACCCGTAGGTTCATGGCCGTGCGGACATAAGATCTCCACACATCCATATCTTGAGCTAATTCGATAGATTAAAGACTGGGTCACAAAGAACGAATGATCGTCATAAGCTATCCACACAGCTAATGTTTTCTAATCATCCCCTCTATAATCTACTTCTCTCAAATCATAGTTCATGTTATTCTCCAACCTCGTTCTTGGTCTACCAACTGGGAGTTTTTCTTCTGGTTTCCCTACATAAAGCTTGAATGCTCATCTTTTATTCCCCATTCGTGCCACATGCCCTGCCCATTGCTGTCTACGAGACTTAAATATTCTTAATATGTCTGGTTTCTTATGAAGATCATGTAGCTTAGTGTTATCTAGTCTTCTCCATTCGCCTGTCTGTTCATCATTCGTTGGTTAAAAAAATCATCATCAACAACAAGGATTAAGCTCAATGGCCTGTTCCGATCTCATTATAGGTCGAATTGGTCCTTCCATCTCTCGAATGGTCTTCCCAACATTCTTCTCTCTTTTGGTTTATAATTATACGTTCTTCTTGGTATGCGCAGTTCATTCATTCGTAATACGTGCTGAAGGTAAGCATTTTGATAATATTTTATTCTTTCAAAAAAAAATTCGTAAGAACTTTATTCTCCTCCCATAAAGTAAGAGTCCATATTTCTCATCCAGATAATATAACGGGAAAACTACAGATACACCTATATAATGAAAATATTATCAAATCCACATATTTTTATCTAAGAGAATTGGAACACGCAACATACGATTACGAATAATTATTAAGATGATATCTCACTTTCTCTCTATTTCTCTCTCTCTCTCTCTCACACACACACACACACACAACAACACAGATAAAAAAGAGTGAGTGTGTGTGTGTGTGAGAGAGAGAGAGAGAGAGAGAGAGAGATAGAGAAATGTTAAATAGTTAATTTAAAATTTTAAAAAGTATATTTCAACGCAAATGTAAAGCTATCTATTCATAAATTGTACGCACTGGAGTTGTATGTATATTTTTTATTGTGAGTCGCCCTTAGGTCTATATCATCATCATTATTCCCAAACCCAAATGGTTAGTTTAATGATGTAACATGAACATAGTAACAACAGCAGAACGGCTTTAATTGTAAATGTTTATTTAGTACGTTTAAAATATCATTACTTTTGTAAATGGTGACGCTATTAAAGGTGAATATTTACCAATGGCCATGTAGTAAGCTATGATTATGTTTATAATTTTAAACTAGCAATGCCGAAAGGTTATTTATTAATTGTACGCGCAATGGCAAAGTAGAACTTCATTTTAAACTGCTGTGTCATATTGTACTGAAATTTACACTGAAAATATTTGTGAAAAGTTATATTACCTGTTTTGGCATCATTACTTCATTTTAAATTGATTGCCCCTGAGTTTAAATAGTTCATTCTGATTTCCGTAGAATAACACGGCGAACAAAATAATAGGCCTAGTTTTTTTTTCCGCAAGATTATCTTAGATCTGCTGAAATGATATATCTTAGAAGGACTGCAGGATACACACTACTAGATCATTAAAATATGAACACATGTCAGAACCTTTAGAAAACAACATTTCTGATAATTGTCAGGATGGATATACAACATGTCCATCGAATGGAGAATACCTAAACGAATGTTAAGTTATCAACTTGCAGGAAAAACAAGACCAGGACGTCCACTCAAAATACTTTAAGATGGTGTTTCTATTGAGGCAGAAACATGTAACAAATGGCCTAAGTTCGTGAATGGACTAATAAAGAATACATTTAAAATAATCTGAAATGTTCTATTTACCAAAATAAAGTAGGGGATGATGGACTTATTGTTACAACGATAGTTTTATTTTTACAGTCTCCTTCACTGCAATCATAGAATTTTCATGTCATGCTTTTGCAGCATTGCTAGGGAATTATAAGTGTGGTAGCTTCCCGTTTGCTTTCCACACTGAGGATGATAATGACATAAAAAGAGGTGTGCAGCTCCTCTTCATTGATGATTCCTAGAGTTATAGAAGGATTAAGATGAAATAATTGTTTTATTCTCATGACTATTCAAAAATAGTTGCCCCATTAATATTAATTTCATATACAATCAATTTTAATGGGTTTATCGTATTAATTTTCTTACTTCAGTTCTTGTAGGAGCCGTAGGAGGATATAACCAAATTTCAATTCGTAAAATCTTAACATATTCATCAATTAATCATTTAGAGTGAATAATTATGGCCATGCTTTTAGGTGAAATTTATGACTAGTTTGCTTTGTTATTTATTCATTTTTAACTTTGCCAATTAAATGGTGATGGCCAGATGATGTTCCGGGGCCGTTGGGCGTCAAAGGTTCTTGAAATTTCTCTTACAGGTGAGGAAACCCACGAAAAGAAAACCTCACCCAGGAAGCTTGTCCCGACCGGGAGTCGAAACCCAAGCATGCTGCGTGACAAGACCAACAGCGGTGGACTAAGGGTAAGTTATTACTTGAAATAACCTGTTAACTACTTCACTGTCCCGTGCAAAAGAAACGCGAGAGCATTTAACGTTTTCATTATCTTTTTATAATTCCGACAACCGTGATACCGTGAGCAGATTTTCAAACAGAGACTTCTAAATAAAGTTTGTCCAGCTCTATACAATTTGAATTTGCAACGATATTTAACTCATGCCACAAATGGGAGTCAATGAACCAATCACATTTCAAGATTTTTTTTATTACAACAACCAGTCACAGTCGTGTTTCAACCTAAAGTTTATCATAATAAAGAAAGCACCTCCTTTTTAACATTCTGAATAGGTCATATGCATTATTTTGCAGTGACTGACTCTCTAAGAAATACGGCTACCAGATTGTATATAATATAGTGCATGCATGTCACAGAATCGCATACGAGAGATAATATAAAAACATTTGTAACAATTGATATATCACAAAAAGAAAACACTGTTTGCACTTTCTTAAACGAATTATTTTCCAGGAATGACGCAGAAAAATAGAATTGACATATTTACATCATAGGACATCAGAAATTAATTATTACCTATTAGTTTGATTATCAATTTCTCCACTAGGGTGCATTCTTACAACATTGCGATCTTTTGGCAATAAATAATATTTATGATCTGGTTGCAGTGATCGAACAAAAAGAAGCAAATGAAGCGTACCAATCGTTTCTCATTTGTTTTCAAACATCGCCGTTTACATAAAATATAGAAATATTTAAAAATAACTATAGTTGAATAATGATTTGTGAGTATACAGCTAATTTTATTCGTTAAATAGTCCTAACAAATGCCACTCTTGATTTCCAAATTCTGTAGATAATTTGGAAATCACTCGTGGCATTACTTATGATAATGACTCAATGTGTTAAAGAGAGTCAATAAAAACAATAGGCCTAATTTATTTTTTCACTCTATTATTTTATTTCACAACGCTCTTTAATAGCTGAGCCTATTTAATTTCTAAATTCATATCTTGTCGTGAAAGGTCCGATAAATGTTGCCCAGGATACTTATTTTTTTTTTAGACTTGAGGTTACTTTGCGTGTGCTATAAATTTACGACACGGGAGCCAAGACTTTAGTTCCCTTTCGAAGGAGCACTCAGGATTTCTACGTTATGAAAATCATTCGATTTCGGCTGAGTTTTATTAAATGTCGCAAACTTCGGAACTATAGGTGAGGATAGTTATCACTACATATTGTGTTGTCTCGGAGGAGGCTTTCATGAGTCCCGAGTCTGAAGATTTTTCAGGCTCGTAAAATCCTTAAGCCTGAATAAAGAGGACCTCTAAGCAAATTTTATCGACATCAACGCCCTAGTAATGCCTTAGTTGCCTGTTAGATGTCTCATTGGGTCGGTGTGTTGACCATATGCCATCCATGACACATACGAGCCAAATAAGGTAAAACTAAAAATTAATTTGGTCTAGTAACTTCTTACAAAAGAGAGGCTATGGCTCAATAATGGGCTACGTCATTATAGATATATAGATACATAGATAAGATAGATATCGGAGGAGGCCCTGACAATGAGCTAATCACTCATTCGGGGAGGCTCTTCATGACCTTTTGTGGTCAAAAGAGTATGTATGTGATTTTATATATAACAGATTTTTAATGTTTTCTTCTCCACTCGTCTCTATTCATCCACTCCATGTCCTCCAGTCCTCTTGTTCTCATTCCCGTTCTTATTTCATGCATTCACGAGTTTCGAGGTCTTCCTTTCCTTCTTCTTCCAGGTGGACACCATTCCAATGTTTTCCTGGGTAACTTTTCTACTTGCATTCGTCGTACGTGCCCATACCAATTTAATTGCTTATATCTTATATGATCTACTATTGAATATCTAATATTCATTTTTTCTCTCGTGACAGTATTTCTTATTTTTTCTAATTTTGAACATCTTGCTGCTCTCCTCAAGAAATCCATTTCCATCGACATACGTTTTTTGTTGAATTTCCAAACTTCAGCTCCATATGTGACAGTGCTTCTCACTATTGAATTATATAGGCCAATTTGTAACTTTTTTCTGGATATAGGCCTATGTCTGTTCCATAAGACTCCATATATCATTGTTATATTGTGCTACCTTTAAGTATTCTGTTCTTAATATCACTTTCTTGTTTGTTCTCTTTATCTACTTTTACTCCCAGATAATCAAATTCTTCACATCCTCTAATATACCCCCTTTGATCTTCTAATATTAAATCTTGGGTGTATGTGATCCATAGTTAAAAATCAATACTTCTAAAATTCATTGTAAATCACCCTTGTCGTTATGTAGTAAAATATTAAAATAATAAAATAAGTAGGCCTACCTGATATAAATGTCGTCCTCAACTAAAATATATTTATGTTTAAAAAAAAAGCTTCATCGGGTAGATGAAACTGTGAAGGCCTTTCAAAAACATGTTTCATCTTCAGCATGTAATTTTAGTTGAGGGCGACTAGATACATCAGATACTTATTTTAATATTTTACAATAGTTAAATTCCCTCTCCCAAAAGGCCGTCACTGTAAGGCCGGGTGACATATGGCACATAAAAGTACCTTTAAGGTGAGAGGTTAAACTGCGTTAATGGGGAAAAAAATGGAAAATACAGTAATTTTTTTTTTCAAGTTTTGATGACGTCGAGAGGATCACATTTTTATTTAGTTACAAGTTGGCAACGGCTGTGTATGTAATGACCATCAAGTCAGTAGGGACAGGTTTGTGGGATTTATCCGGTCATTGTGGAGAGATGTGTGTTCCATTCGACATGGGAACTACAGACAGTAAGCTACTGAAAGAGAAACGTACAGGTTGCATCCACATTCCATCTCGCTCACTACATACAACTCTGTATAATAATCAATGTCTGCTTCCTTACACCGTTATCAAGTTTATAAGAGAGCAATTTCTAGATACAGTCTGTCCGATAAAACTTTCTTTATATACCAGTAAAATCGATCTTTACAGTTGCACGTGCTACCAACTCTCTATATTAATATTAGGGCCTAAATCCAGACAGATTCAGAGAATTTAACAAGATTACTTGACCAGGTGTAACATCGTTGTCTCTCTATCGGTATAATAAATAAACTGTAGTTATGAGAGAAAAAAATGTATTTCACAGCTAAATTATGAAATCGCTTTATATGAACATCATTATAGGCTATATGTAATTTTCTGTACGCATGTTTTGTCACTCTACTCCTCCTAAACGACTGTATCGATTTTGATGATTTTTTTTTGTGTGCGTGCATGATTGGGTTCCTCGATGGTTCAGATTCACAATTGGACCCTCTAAAACCATTAGATGAAGAAGTTCACTTGAAGTGAAAATTTAAAAATCGCTCTAGCGGTCAGATTTTTTAAATGTTTCACAACAAAACTCGGTACAGTAAAAGCTCCTTATTCGCTGTTCCCTTATTGGCGGATTAAAAAATTGCGACACAATCCTGTATTCGCGGCTAAAAATGTCTTTATTCGCGGATCCAGTCGGTATATTAGAAGGATTAGCATCCTTTATTAACGCATTGGCAACATTTTTAACTGCAGACACGTGCCAAGGTGGCTTTTATAAAGAGTGATTCAAACCACATAGACAAATTAATATCAAAGTAAAACAAACTTTATTGTCACAAAGCTAAAGTTCGTTGTTAAAAGCCAACGCCGCTGTATTTCACGTGCCACTATGTCCGTTGATAAATGCCGCCCTCGCCACGATCAGTGTTTTATTGTATCAACTTGTCATTTGTTGCAATGATTTTGATTGAATAACACGTGTCTCTTCTGTGTTGTTGCCAATTTATGTTGTAGAGTAAAGGGGGAAAAAAATGAGTCTTTAAGTCCTCACCTAAGCGTGACATAATAACAGAAAAATGTTCAAAATATCTCATTAATCAATTTTATTATGATAATTTTGTTTATTTTGTAACCGTGGAACGTATACTCTATATACCCACACAACTTACCGTTCCATATTTGCAGTTTCTGTATTCGCGGCATATTTGCGGAACATATTCCCCCGCGAATAAGAAGCTTTTACTGTAGCCTACATCCTAATAAAATACACAGAGGTACGTATTATTAAACAATAAGCGAAATCCGACAATTAGAAGTGGAGGTTTACCTGAAATCTGAAATTAAAAAGTGGCTACTCCAGGCTTTTCTATCTGGTTTCCCCATCTTGGAGCTTCTACTATTGTTCTCCACTAAAATTCTTCACGATGCTGGTGTAGGCACCTATACCACGAGGAAGTTTCAATCCCGCATGAGGACTCGAACCAGCTCAAGTCCCGGATCTCAGCGCCGAGGCATAATGCCTTAAACCACTTGGCTACGATGCGTGACAAGTAAAACATAAAATGGGTATTTATCAGGAAAAGGTTAATAAAATGGGGTAAGTCGTAACAAAATAGGTGTTGCTAGATTGATCATGTTATTCTAGAAGTTACCATTTTCATTTACTCGAAATTAAAGATCTTATTGTCTGATTCAAATTGACTTCATTTAATTAAAATTGATTTTATGCATATTTTAATTGATTAGTATGAGTAACTCACTGACACTATCGAACCCATATATTCATGGCCTTGTGAACATAAGCTCTCCATGCATCCCTATCCTGAGATGTTTTCCAACCATCCTCTGTATAATCTACTTCCCTCAAATCATAGTTAATTTGATTCTACCATCTCATTCCTGGTATACGAACTGGGCGTTTTCTCTTTGGTTTCCTACAAGAAGCTTCCATGCATGTCTTTTATTATCCATTCGTGCCACATGTCCTGCCCATCGCAGCCTCTGAGACCTAACTGTTCTTATTATATCTTCTTATAAAGACCATGTAGTTCACTGTTATGAAGACTTCTCCAATCACCTCTCTGTTCTTCTCTCTATAGTGCCAAATATTTTTTTTAAGAAATTTATTCTCAAATAGGCCTACTCGTAATCTCCTTTTCTCCCTTAATGTAAGGGTCTGGGTGTTTTGCATCCTTATAATATAACTGTGTGGAAAGCAACGGGAAGCTACCACACCTACAATTCCATAGTAAAGCTGCAAGCATAGCATGAAAATGCTCTGATTGCAGTGAAGGACCTGCCTTCGGGCAGAATTACCATGGATGGATGGATAATATAACTGGTATAATAACAGTTTTACATATTTTCACTTTAACGTTTTTTAATGGTATTGCGACTACAAGAGTCCCTGGTAAATCATTAGTATGTTAAATGTAATGAAGCCGATTTGTTTTTGTATTTATTAAATATTGATTAATGAATATTATAACTATTTGTACTGTATAGGATAATCTACCACCTGACCTAATTCTTAATAGCCGCCTCTCCCCTCCACAACATCCATCTTTAATAACAAAGGAAGAATTAGAGTTCTGGGCTTACTTATTTTCTTCACAGTGGGCAATCAGGCTTAGGAGCTAAGCACTGTACCGCTTAATAATTTGTCGCATTTTTCGAGTTAACTTGTTTCCTTGAGGGATCTTAGATATTATCTTGAGAAGCATTTCCTCCATATTTAAAATTATGATAATCTCCTTCTGACTATTAAACATTATCGTAAATTACGTATTCATTAACTTTTAAGACATCCAACTGCTAATATAAATTGAATTTCTTGTGTAAATATTGTAAATACCAATACATGTAAGCGTTTACTTAATGAACCTTCTTCTCAGAACAGTTAAAAGGTAACTTCTCTTTAAACTAGTTGAAAGTAATGCTTACAACATTTCATACCTTTATAATGTACATTTATTTTATCTCTATTTTAACTGCTGTTTTTTTTAACAGCAGCGCATACTTGTTACATGAACTAATAATAATAATTTCAAAATTATATAACTTTTTTCTATCCCTTTGTACGTATTTTTAGGTGTCCCCACGCCGGGAAGGACACGACCCGATAGGAGATATTTAAATCTAGATCTCGCAATAGGCTATTTTGTTGACTATATAAGGGCAAGGATTAACTCCGAAATGAATAATCAGCTGATTTCCAGAGCCACATCCGAGACAACATCAACATTCAATTCGAGACTCGAAAATCACTCGTCACTCATACTAAACAAGGGTAATGTGACAGGGTGGTTATCTGATTAGGAAACCAAAAGGAAGAAAAAAATGATAAAAACTAAGATAGAGATTAGTAGATGGAGACAGACAGGTTAGGGATAGAGAAGAATGGACAGATGTTATAAAGGAAGTCAAGGTTTCTAGAGGACCGTAGAGCCAAGGAAAGAAGAAGGTTATCTGATTAAATAAAATGGCCAAATGGATTTCAAGCCTACTATTAGAACCTTGAAGTTTCCCGATGTGTTTTACATGAGGGAAAACCCCAGGTTTTTACTTCACCCAGGAAACTTGTAACGACCGGAGATGAACCCGAGCCCTATCATGTAGTTCTTTAATCCAAATTCGGCATAGTGATGTGCTTTCTTCTTTCTTTATAGTATTCAGAAATGTGCTTATGAAATGGCAAGTTATAATAATAATTCATTCTATGACTGAATGCAGGCATATATGTCATGATGTAAATTCAGTTTCTGAAAACTGAAATGTGGTCTATTAAGTACAAATGTCGAATTGAGAAATATAAGCACAGTTATCATCATTATCTCTGATCACCATTTAACAATCAGTTCTATTGCAAGAACTGTGTGTTTTCTGTGTTTCTCTTTGTATTTTTTGTGTAAATTATACATTTTTGTGATAGCTAATCCATCAGGTAACCTGATTTGGGGGATTCACCGATCTGTGTTATTTTTGGTCTGCTGTGAAAAATGTTCTGTCCAGAACAGCTTATGTATTGTGTTTTCTAGAGTTTTTCAAGGAGAGTAAAGAAGTAGAAAATTATTATTATTATTATTATTATTATTATTATTATTATTATTATTATTATTATTATTATTATTATTAGGTTATTGTTATAAATACAAAGTTCTGAGACTTTTAGATTTAAAATGCAATGTATTTAAATACTGAGGGAATGGAAACTAAATTGAAATAAAAGGATTATGGCCTGAAGAAAATTTGAAAAATATGTTTTAATTATATAAACATATTGCTATATTTACAACATACAAATAGGCCTTCCATATTGTAGTAGGCATGGGCCAAGGAGAGATGAACAGACAGGCAAATGGAGAAGTCTACATGGTCTTTATAGAAAACCAGAAATAATAAGAACAGTTAAGTCTGGTAGACTGTGATGCACGGAACATTTGGCACGATTGGGGAATGAACGAAGGGCATGGAGGCTTCATGTAGGAACCAGAGGGAAAGCGCCTAGTTGGCAGACCAATAATGATGTCGGAGAAATACATTAATCATGATTTGAGGGAGATGGATTGTAAAGAGATGATTGGAAAACATTAGCTCGGGATAAGGATGTATGGAGGGCTTGTGTCCACGCGGCCATGGAACTACGGTTTCGATAGTGCCAATGAGTTTTTATTGTAGTAGGTTCTGGTTAACTAGTTGTTATCTGTCTCTGGTTCAAACCCAGCTGGGATCGATGGATTTATAGGGCGTAAAAATCCTGAGAATGGATTCTTTCATATGGGAACCAACCTCATGAGTTCTATTTCATAGATTTATGACACGTAATAGAACCTCAGGCCTGAAGAAAAGAGGTCTCTGACCAAAGTATTTTTGACCCTTTCACGCCCACATTTGAATCGCGAGATTATGATTTAACTATCAAAGAGTGTCGTTAAATAAATAATAACTTACTGTGGTTCATCTAGCTTGTATTCTAATAGCGTGACATCCTTATTTGCACTACCCGACGCAAGAAACACACACTTTAGTACTTGCACCTGTTTTCCCAAGACTTTCATCATGGATATTGCTCTTAATTCGAGATGGATAGTAGTTAATATTTCTCAATAATAATTTGAAATATGTGTCATATGTTTATTGATCGCAAATAGAAATAGTAATATATCTCACTACAATTGTGTAACAGCCCAATGTTGGGTTTTAATCTCTCCTTTGTTAGAAGTTACTACACCAAATTAATTTAGTTACGCTTATTCTCCTAGATATGACATGAATGGTATGCGGTCATCATACCTACCAAATGAGACATCTAATAGGCAATTAAGGTATTACGTGAAGGGACGTACCAAGGACTCCATACTAAGTTTGTCACAAAAGGATTACGATGAGGAATAATTCTATTTATTATTTCAGAAGTATTTTCTTTATTTCATTTTTTTGAGCCTTCTTTCATAGAAGTCTTTCCCATACTAGGATGAAGAAGGTCGGTCAATTTGCACAGAGGCTTTTTTTTATTCAGGCTTGCGGATTTTTTTACGTGTATGAAAATCTTCAGACTCGGGACTCACTGCTTAAATTCTCTCCCGGAGGACTTGCTCCTTAGATTTTTAATCCTAAAATTTCCATCGACCCGGTCGGGTTTTAACGCGTGACCTTCGGGACCAGAGGCAAGGAACATAACCACTAGTCCACCGCGGCCGACGCTAATACAAACATAGGCATATTAATTTAATATAGGCTACAGGGTGTATCTAAATCCCCATTACATAGGCTCATTAATTTAATATACAGGGTGTATCTAAATCCCCATTACAAACTTTGAGGACGTGTAGTGGGAACAAGACGGTTATGTTCAGCATAGGAACTGATGTCCGGAAAGGTGCTGTTTTCCGCTACACGTAATATGCCACAACACGCGTTGCTCTCTCTAACGCCTGCTGGTTGTCGTCTGGGTCTATAAGATGTGACGACCACCTACGTCAACAGCGATACAGTACCTTCGTGCCATGTTCTGGTAGGCCTACACACCATCACCACTTGGTCCTGCAAAATCCGCCGCGGTCATAACCCGCGCCAGTAGGTCTTCTTCGGATGCCACAGGATATCATAAATCAGAAATTTCATGTGACTCCACAGGTAATAGTCTAGAGGGATTAAATTGGGAGAACGTACAGGGTCTTTGGCGCCGAAAATTCGGAGAGTTAAACATGTGTTGTGGTAATTTGCGTGCGTGTAGTGGAAAAAGTTCCATTAATTTAAAAAAGTTTTAATACAAGTACATTTGATATATCAGAGGCTTCTTCAACTAAAATGGATTTTTGTTTAAAAAAACTTCATCTATTTGTTAAAACAATGTAGGCCTTTTAGAACATGTTCCATCTCTGGCACGTCATTTGGTGGATACCATTTTTTTTAACAAGAATCAATTTTAATTGCGGAAGACTGATATATATCAAATATAATTATTTTAATATTTTAAAAAAATTACTACATAACCTCAAATGTGATTTCAATGAATTTTAGAAATATTGATGAGTTCCAATGCTAAACATGTCCGTCTTGGTCCCCACTACACGCTCTGAAAGTCTATAATGGGAATTTAGTTACACTCTGTATACGATGAGTCTATTTACGATATGCCATGAATGAAAACTACTCCTGAGGGTAATAGATACAATCAACGCAAAATATCAAAATAAAATTTAAATAAAAAAATTATGTATGTTTTACGATTTTCTAGTTTTTTTCCAGTTTCTGACATGTTTACCTGACTCATAAAGCTTTATTAATGCATGTAAATCATATGCATATCCGTATTCTTGAATACTATAAATTACGTTGTGTACGACACATTCACTTTATAATAATCTAAGTGAACATAGAATTTTGCACGTTCTTGACGGCCTTTTAGCAATAAATTATACGCAGTTTAATTAAGGGAGACATCAAGTTTATGCACTTCCTGGTCACCCAGTATAAATTCCTAGCATCATGCTACCTTGCAGATTGGCCACCACTCTTTCGTTCACTTGACCTGGCGGAGGAAACTGGACAAAGAACATTATGTTTACACAAGTACAGTAACCAATACTTCTCAGCGATTCTCTGGCAAGTTCTACACGAGATATTTTAGTTGATAAAAAGACTAGTTTTATTATCATCACGAGGCCATAGATTTTTATGATTCAAGCTGTTCATTTATATAAAACGTATTCATCTCATTCATATTTTAAAAAAAAAGTAATATTACATAATTTTTATATTTTTAGTCAGTCATAATATGGACTTTGAATAAACAGTCAATTAAGAGAATAGAAGTAGCAGAAATGAAATATTTACGAATTGTGGCTAGATATGCATTAATGGATAAAAATAGAAGTGATGATATCCGTAAAGAACCACACATATTCAGTTTGACAGATAAAATAGAAGAGAATAGGAGAAAATGGTATGAACATGTCTGCAGAATGGATACCAACCGATTGCCTAGGAAAAGTCTGAACTATCAACCAAGAGGAGGAAAAAGGTATCTGGGACGCCCACGAAAGAGAATGCCACAGCGGCTATAATATTTGGAGCCGGAACGAACCAAAAAGGTTCAATCCTTGCAAGAAGAAGATTTTTAGTCAGCCGCGGCAGTCTAGTGGATATGCTCCTTCCCTCTAGTCCCGAGGTTCGTGGGGTTCAAACTCGGCCGTGGTCGATAAGGATGGAAAAATCAAAGAGACAATTCCTCCAGGAGGGACTTTAAGCCATGGGTCCCTAGTCTGAAGTTTTCAGGCTCGTAAAAGAACCACAAGCCTGAATAAAAGGCCTATATGTAAAATATACCGAACGTTCCCATCTAGCAATATCTCAAGTTTCCTAGACGTCACTATGAGGCGGAACGCTGACACCAGGCCACGCAATATCTGTACGAAAACAAATGTAGGCTAATTAAATGCGTTCCCTGTAGGGGGAGAACGCCTAAATCTCGTTGAGAGACACAAGTTCTTACATATATTAAGATGTTTTTGATTCATATACAGCTGTTTATATGGCAAGATTATATGCATAATATAATATGATTAACTGTCGGCTGCAGACAGTTGAGTTAGGAGTTCATACAGCACGCAGAATCCCCTGAGGATGTCTACCGCAGTAGTAGACGAAACGTTGAGTTTTAAGAAAACCACGGCCATTTAGCCCGAAAGACAAACCCAACAAGAATCAAAACACTGTTTTTTTTTCTCGAAATGAAGAAAAAAGACTTATAGCACTATGCCATATACGTATCCCTTCATTTCTATCTATAATGGCGTAAGAACCCAATGTTGAGCTTTAGCCTCTCTTTTGTTAGGAGTTACTAGATCTAGTTACAGTTTAGTTCTGGCTTCTGTAGCCGCATTTGAGGGATCTATGTTGAATGGTGCGGTAAGAGGGGAGAGCGAGTTGCAGGTACTGCCAACAACTATACTCAGTTTTGAAATAGTACGAATATATTACGATGCGAGATTGGGAAGTGGTTTTTACAGAATTGAGGAAAATGTTTAAAACCGAGCGATAGCGAGGTTTTAATTTCCGAGATTCTGTAAAACACCGCACTTCACAAACATGCGTTGTACATTATTTTTTGCGCGATGGTGTTTTTAAAATAATTAATAATAGTAAAATAATAACATCTTTGTTGGAAATATTTGCGTTCATTATAACAACTGACTAACGTTAACAGCGTGGCCAATGTTTATTAGTTGGAACTACAGGAGGCCGTGAGATCATTTAGTGACAAAATGGCGGCAAGTATACATTTATTGTTTTTATGTTGTTTCAAATAAAGTTCAGTTCATTTAAAATGCAGTGATTTGTTTCGTATAATGTATATTAACACTATATTTTGGTTATTTTTTATATATACAATGTACGTGGGTATACATAGACGGCAGTGGTTTTACTTCCCACACGCGTTTTGTAATATGTAATATTGCAGTATAGTTATTTAGGTTGGCAACCCCGAAATGTATGAAGTTGAACTTTCAATCATGGTCGTCATTGCTGTAAGTACGACAAAACGCACTATCGCGCAAAAACATAACAGTTACTACACGTTGAAATTTTTTATCTACTAGTTCTGCATTTGTGAAAATTTATGTTTTCTCATATGTTTGGAGTGTTTCATTATAGAACAGTGTTATTTTATAAACATTTATTTTATTAGTATCACTCATAAAAATGTTTTTTTTTTTTTTGCATAGCTACTACTTCTCTCCCCCACTCGCACAATGTTACCCCTTGCCACACGCTTTAGGATTCACCAAGACGGCTACAGTTACCTGAACTGGACTATACTTTAGTTTTCCCTAAAGATGTCATGAATTGTATGCGGTCAACATAACGACCCAATGAGACATCTAGCAGTCAACTAAGGTATTACTAGGATGATGAGGTCGGTAAATTTTGCTTAGAGGTCTTTAATTCAGGCTCAAGAATATTTTACGAGCCTGAAAATCTTCAGACTGAGGACCCATGGCTTAAGTCCCTCCGAAGGACCTGTTCCTTGGATTTTTCCATCCTAAAAAACCTATCGGCCCCAACAAGGAGCATAACCACTAATCCAGCGGCGGACAATACTAGCTAATGCCCGGCGTGCGCTGCTGCTCCTAAATAAATGAAATACGATTTTTAAATTTTCGTTTGAAATGAATTCCTGCACTTAATGGCTTTAGAACATAATATGTAGGGGCTAAATACTCGCCATACCTTAGAACTGAATTTAAAGAGGTATACATTGCGACAAACCAAATATGACGGTTGTTAAGAGTCTTCTTCTTCTTCGTCACGGTTTAGGCTTACCTTACTAGCCTATTTCGGCTCCAAATTGCTGCTGTTTCCATCTTTTCTTTGATCTTCCAAACTACTTCTTCCTCGTGATGAATAGTTGTATGCTGTTTTTGGTAAGCCTGTTCTATTCTCAGTCATCCTTGCTAAGTGTTCTTTCCAGTTTTTCCTATACTTCACTATTGTTGTGTTTAATTCCTCTACTTTTAGTTGTCTTATTTCTGTGTTATGTTTTTTGTTAGTTCTTTGATATCCTGCTATTTGTATGAGGGATTTCATTTCAGCAGCTTGGATTCTGGCAGATTGTTGTGTTGTCACTGTCCATGTTTCGGATCTATAAGTAATAATAGTAAAAGCCATTTTCTTGCATAATTTCATTATAGAGTCTTTCCTGGCTTTATTTTTCAAAGTTCTTTTTAGTTTTCCTGTTATATAGCATAATTAAACTTATTTAGTTTGTTATTTATATATGTTTCCGCTGTTCGTGATATTTCGCATTCCAGTAAGTTACAGGGTGGACCGCTCGAATGGACCTAATTTCAATTGCTTGTTACTGGCAAACGGTTGAAGATAGAAACTTAAACAACGTTCATAGTACAGAAAAACTCACCAAGTTTCGAATCCTGTCGGTAGATGGCACAGAGATACGTTTCTCGTTCTTAGATTTAATTGTTTGTGAAAATGGCGACTCCGCAGATGAAAGCGCAAGCTGTTTTGTGGTATGCGGAGTTTAAATCAATCATTAGAGTTCAAAGGGAGTTCCGGCGTGTTTTAACCGTGATGCTCCAACTGCTAGAAGCATAAAGAAGTGGCGTGATACAGTATAGCTACAGGATCTGTGTTGAAGAAGCATGGTGGTGGTCGCAGAGCATCCGTGAAATGGTAGCAAATGTTCAAGCCGCATTTGAGCGAAGCCCCCGGAAGTCATTAAGAAGAGCTTCGGCGGGAACTTCAAATACCAAAATCGACATTACAACGGATTGTCCACAAACGCCTCAAATGCACGCATATAAAGTGCAGTTAGTGCAACGTCTGGAGCCGAATGACATGCCGAAACGAGTGGAATTCGCCAATACGATGCTGGACCGTCTCGGCGCTGATCCTGACTTCATGACCAAGATTTTCTTCTCGGACGAAGCCACTTTCCATTTGTCAGGCAAGGTAAACCGGCATAATGTGCGGATCTGGGGATCGGAGAATCCTCACGCTATTCAAGAGCATGTTCGTGATAGTCCGAAGATGAATGTTTGGTGCAGTTTGTCACATAATAAGGTCATTGGACCGTTTTTCTTCGCCGAGAAAACTGTTCGTGGTACCACATATCTTGACATGCTGGAGCAGTTCTTCTTTCCACAAATTGAACAACTGCAGCCTAACATCGTTTTCCAGCAAGATGGTGCTCCTCCCCACTGGTCCAATGAAGTTCGTACGACTTTGGACAACATTTTCCCTGGCCGTTGGATTGGTAGGGGAGGACCAATCGCGTGGCCCCCGAGATCTCCCGATTTAACACCACTGGATTCTTTCTCTGGGGCTATGTCAAAGATAAAGTTTACACCACCCCAGTCAAAGACCTTCGTGATCTTCGTGAGCGCATCATAGAGGCTATTGAGAACATTCCAGAAGACATACTCCAACGTACTTGGCAAGAAATTGTTTCATCGCTTTGATATCGTCACAGTGACTGCTGGGGCTCATATAGAGATGTGGTGATCTGGATATCAAAACTTGGTGAGTTTTTCTGTACTATGAACGTTGTTTTAAGTTTCTATCTTCAACCGTTTGCCAGTAACAAGCAATTGAAATAGGTCCATTCGAGCGGTCCACCCTGTATATCTTACACCTGTTCTATTGGTTTATTTTCTAATATTATCTTTGTCCGGATTTGATGAGCACCCTTGAAAGCCATTGTTTTTTTTTTTTTCTGATGTATTTTCATGTACTTTTTGATACTTCATTTAGTTTATATAGCATTCTTTGTAATTCGTCTTCCGTTTTTGCTTAAAATCTGGTCATCTGCAAAGGCTACTGTTTTTATTACTATAGTCCTAAGTTAATACCCCAGTCATCATTTGCTTCCATGATCTTATAATGTCAAAATAAATGTTAAAAAGAGTGGTTGATAGTGGGCAACCTTGTCTAACTCCTCCTGTTAAATGTATTGGTTCCCTTTGATTTATTTTTATTTTTGTTTTCTCATACATTTTCTTAATTAAGAGTAAATTTTTATTTTAAGATTTCAGATGAACCCAGCTTCTAATGATCGGATTTCGCTGATTTTTGGACAATATCTAAGGTATTATTTGGATGGATGAAGGTAGATTAAATTTTGCACAGATATCTTTTATTCTGAGAGAAAATCTTCACACTCGTGACCAACGGCATGAAGTTCTCCCGGAGGACTTGTCCCTTGGATTTTCCACCCTAAAAACCATTGACCCCGGCCTGATTTGAACCCACGATCCTCGAGACTAGAATGAAGGAACATAATCACTAGACCACCGCGGCTGACTTTATTAATCGTACTTTTCAAACATTTCTGTACATTTCCACAGTCTCAGTTTGTTTCCCGTCTTCCGTGAATAGTAGAATTTTTAACTCCTGTTGCGTACACGTTTAGTTTATTTCTATTTTTTTCGTGTTTCATTTCGGCAATAGGCAGTCGATGTGTCTTAATGTTACCGAGTTCTAAAATCTAATACAGGCAGTTGTGGAATTTTGAGTGATTGTTTTTGCAAAAACTTTCACAAAGTTTGTGAAGGCATTTAATGTATCTTCCAAAATCAATAAACCTACAACGAAACTGTAACTGATTATTTAAGAGGTTAAGATCAAAAGTGGACCAAGCCCAAAATCGAAAATCTTAGTTATATATATGAATTTGGGTTCAAATTATCAATAATTCGTCAGAGCAATGGAGAACCAAGTATTGTATTTGTTATTTTTTGGTGTAAAACATAAATGTTTAACTCTTCTTGTGCAATTAAATGTATTACTTTAACTTTATATCAGTTTTTCTCCAATGAATAGAATAATGGACTTGGTCCATTTTTGCTCTGAACCGCTAATTTCTAAAAAAATTCCTCCTGCCAAACTTGCTAAATCCGCAACGTCTTTGTAGTATACGATTGCACGCCATCACAATGGAATTGTAGTATTGGAATATAGCATGAACTGTGGATAGGTACTCAACACGGATGTCAACAGCTTCGGTAATTTTTAAACAGGTTGTTCTAAAGTACACTGACAGTGGCGTATGGTGGTCATGGCAATTACTCCAGCTGTACGAAGAAAGTGCGTCTCGCATTTTATAGCAACTCGTACGGCAAACGTATGCTGTTATTTTATTTAATGACATCCATATCATAACACTCATAGCGTCACAATTCAAATTTTGGAGTGAAGGTCTAACATTTTTGCTCACCCTTTTAGACTTGAGATTTTTATTAGCCATAAATACGATATAGGACCAAGTCTTTATTTTTTTTGTAAAATAACCCATACACATGATTTTTATGCCTTGAAAAATCCATCGACCCCGGTCGGGTTTGAACCCACCACCCCGACGCAAGGAGCATAACCATTAGTCCACCGCGACCGACTACTCTGATGGCATAGTATATAAAAATGGACATTTGAAAGAAATTCCACAGTCTTGTAAACCAGCAAAAAACTTATATAAATTTCTCCAATGTGGTCATTTTTGTCTACTCGTGGGAAACTGCTGATTTCATTAAACATCCCAGATTAACAAACCCGGTTTTCTTCCAACTAGTGTTTCAGTATTGGCTGAATAATAAACAGTTCCAACAAAATTAAACATTTAATTGTTTACTCTCAGCTAACCATGAATATTTCTCATAAGTTGAACATGTAAAATGCATTGTGTGTGTGTGTGTGTATGTGTATATATAGGCCTATATATATTCGTTATATGCGATAAATCTGATGTCCTACCCTATTGTAAGAGATCGTTTTTCTCATGGAATGATCTACAAGAAAATCATCTCTTGTGTATAATATCAGTATTATACAGTCAGTTACATTAATTTTCAATGACTTGACAAATTAAATTTATCAACAACACTAACTAAAACGCGTGAAAACAAAACAATAGCGCATGTGACAAACTCAGGTTTCGATTTTAAATTACTTCAACTGTTCCTTCAACAAAAAATATATACTCATACGTGTTCCTAATCATTTTAATAGTCGAGTTATTCACTTATCTAGTCTCGAGGTAGCGTGCTGCCTTGTCACGAAGCGGGCCCGGGTTCGATCCCCGGTCGGGGCAGTTTTTCTGGGTGAGGTTTTTTATCGGGGTTTTTCCTCACCTCTAAGACAAATGTCAGGAAAACGGCCCCCGAAATCATATGGCCATCATCATTATCATAATCACCTCCACCGGTGTGGAAAGCAACGGGAAGCTACCACACCTACAATTCCCTAGTAAAGCTGCAAGTATAGCATGCAAATGCTATGATTGCAGTGAAGGACCTGCCTTCGGGCAGAATTACTATGGATGGAATATATAAAAATGAATGTTTGTTTGTTGGTTGGTTTGTTTGTTTGTTCGTTCGTACTTTATGCGCGGCCATACCGTTGATCCCATTGTGATGGGGCTTCTTGCAAAATGTTCAGGAGACTCCCGGAATGAACATAGGCTATAAGAGAGTTGTGATACTCAACTCCTACACCCTTACAAATCGTCCTTTGTAGTGAAAACATGAAAAAAGTAGCTCTTTGGACGCTTAAATGGCTTACGCTGTCTAAATCATAACAAATACACAAAATTAATGTACACAAAATTAATGTACACAAAATTAATGTACACAAAATTAATGTACACAAAATCGAATATCTCAGAAAGTTCTACAAAAAAGTCTGCGACAGCATATGCTTATCTCTTACGGATAACTCACAATAACCATTTTTGTCTTTCATTGATGCCAAGAAGATCGAGAAAAGTACGTTGATTCCTGTGCAAGCATAGCAGCACGTGGCGGGTATTCTTTTACGGATAACTCACAATAACGAATTCTGTCTTTTAGCTTATTTATGCCAAGATGATCGAGATAAGTAGATTCCCGGGCAACGCCGGGTAAACAGCACGGGGTATCTAAAAATAATTACGATATCAATTTTTCCGTTTACTTATTTAACTAAACATAAAACACATTAATTTTCGTAATTCAGCACATTTCTGTCAAGAAGATCGGGATAAGTAGATTCCCGGGCAACGGCGGGTAATCAACACGGGGTATCTAAAAAAACATAAATTTATCATTATTTTACCTTTTACTTATTCAACTAAACATAAAAGCAGATTAATTTTCATTTATTTAGGCGTAGCAGCGCACGCTGGGTATTAGCTAGTATAATATAAATGAAGCTTCTTAAATTAATAGGTTCCCATACAAATTTTAAACAATTGATGCACAAATGTTAATATTCTTTTTCTTCGTCTTCTTCAATCAAGGATTAGGCCCTTAAGTCTGTTCCGACTTCACATATTCTCCAACCAACGTTTTCGAGGTTTTCCCAAATCTCTCCTTCCTTTAGGTTTATAACCCATAATTCTTCTAGGAATACGACTATAGCTCATTCTTTCTAGGTGTTCAATACATTAATATCTATAATCATGAATACTTTCTTCTAATGATATTACAATTAATTATTTTCATACATCCTCATTTTTAAATTTATTTAACCTAGTAAACTCTTAACTGACCTCAAAAACCTCATTTTTGTAGCCTGAAATTTGTTAATATCATTTCGTGTCATGGTTCAAGTTTGTGATCCACATATTAATTTCATTTTATATTACAACTTCAACGGTGGTCAAAATTAATTTTAAAAGTATAAACAGGTTGCCATAGCTGACAAAGCGTGCAGTATAATTTAATTTCATATTATTTATTTGAGATTTGTAAAAAATATAACTTGCATATATTAAATATTATGGAATTAAAAATATTGTTTCGAAAAATTGTATTGTTAAATGATTCGCGCTCACTGCGTCAACCAAACACGTTTCTCGTAAAAGGAACTCATAATAAATCGATAGGTCGAAACTTTATTCGACTTTTCCGTCTGTAATGACTGTTAAACGTCGTTAAATAAAAATACTAGGCCTATTTATCTACTTGAACTAAATTAGAACTACAGTTTTCAAGAAGTGTAGGCCTACTCTTAGTATAAAGTAAAATATCGCACAATGTGTATGTTTTTTTTTTTTGTTTTACCTACTCAACTTTTATAAGATTCATGATGTGTTCCGTTGAGGTTTATTCAAAATTAATATAAAATTATAGAATATTCACCTGAAAGGTCCGTCTCCTCAACTTAATTATCATTTAACTGTAGCGCTTTCGGGACTTGTCCCATCATCGGCAGGATTCAAAACTGGTGTTTCACTGAAGATCTGGTAGAGGGGGTTGCATGTATTTGGTTCGTTTTCGTTTATCAGGCTGTCGTTGTGAGCTGCTTTCATGATTTCCATCTCTTCGAGTACGTTTATCTTCGCTGGATTATTTTCTCTGTGCATTACTGTTAGGGTGTTTTCAATATTTAACATGCGATGTCCTTCATGGATAACGTGTTTTGCATAGCTTGATTTACCTTCTGCGTGAATGAAGTCTCGAAAATGTTCTTTGAATCTGATGTTAAACTCCTGTTTGTCCTTCCTATATAAAATTTGTTGCAGTCCTTGCATGTCAGTTTATAAACTCCTTTGCTGTTGAAAATGTTATTTTCTTCAAAGGAGTTTATAAACTGACATGCAAGGACTGCAACAAATTTTATATAGGAAGGACAAACAGGAGTTTTAACATCAGATTCAAAGAACATTTTCGAGACTTCATTCACGCAGAAGGTAAATCAAGCTATGCAAAACACGTTATCCATGAAGGACATCGCATGTTAAATATTGAAAACACCCTAACAGTAATGCACAGAGAAAATAATCCAGCGAAGATAAACGTACTCGAAGAGATGGAAATCATGAAAGCAGCTCACAACGACAGCCTGATAAACGAAAACGAACCAAATACATGCAACCCCCTCTACCAGATCTTCAGTGAAACACCAGTTTTGAATCCTGCCGATGATGGGACAAGTCCCGAAAGCGCTACAGTTAAATGATAATTCAGTTGAGGAGACGGACCTTTCAGGTGAATATTCTATAATTTTATATTAAGTTTTACCTACTATTGAATCTATTATAATCACGTTGATTTTAGTTCGTTTTGTCCGACCTTTTCTCTTCGTAACACCTCTCATACACTAAAGACCGGTTTCTTGAAAGATTCATATCATATGTTTTATAAAGAGTTTCGTAAAGTATTGTCAAACTTCAAGCGTAATTTTAATTATTTTGCTATGTAATATCCACTATGTAACCAGAATGACAAAATGCAATAATCGCCAATTTTAATATCAAAGAGTTGAAATAACCCAAGCACAAAATTTAATTTCGAATTCATTGGGATAGGAGTAAAATAAGATGTTATGATAACTGAGTTGTAAACGACGGATTTATGAGAAAAATTACTATTCGCGCAATATAATCGCGTGTGCTGGTCTCATGTTGCACATAAAACTGGGATGAGAAATATAATAATTTCTTTGGAGGTCTTTTTTTTATTTTAACGTAATTATTAAATTTACAGAGATGAAAGTGAATTAACATTTCATTAAAGTTATGTTAAGAGAATAGACGACCTTGCTGCTTCTAACGTCCTATATATCGACAAGTACCAAAGGAGAATGTTCTAGTTTATATACCAACGTGATGTGTGAAAATTGAGTCAATAATCACAATCGTTATTATATACCCTATGAATTATAGAACTACTTTTTTTACAAAACATACGTTTGTGATCCAATGAATTTAATGTTTTTTTTTTACATTTATCCCAACTAATTCGTCTTTAAACTTTGCACACATATTACATTCTCATGTTCTTTTATAGAACACTAGCGAAACCCGGCGTGCATTGTTACGCCTAAATCAAATAAATATGCGCTTTTAATTTTAGTCGAATAAGTTGAAAGAAAATTACGGGTTAATTAAATTGTATGATATACCGGTAGGCTATACTGCAACGATCCAAACATGGTTGTTTCAAGTGAATTCTTTATTTCGGATTTCAGGTAACTTTTAATGGTCGGATTTCACGATTTTCGGAAAATATCTACCTCCGTTTATTTTAATATAATATACTGAGTTTAGTTGTGAAATAGACCTATCGAACGTTGTGACCAGTAGAGCGATTTTTAAATTTTCATTTCAGGTGATCTCCTGCACCTAATGGTTTTAGAGAATAATGTATAGCGACTAAACACTTGCCGTACCTGAACACCTACAGCTACAATTTTTTATAAATATCTGTTGTGTGGTTTCGGATTCTGTAGATGTACACACATTCGCTTTAATATAATACTGTAGGTTATTACATTGCAAATCATTTTTATTAGAATAATTAAAAGTTTAAGTGACACATTTCTAAATATAAAAATGCTATTCACATATCAAGGTTTATGCTACATATGATCAAAACAAAACTATTGTAACTGCATATCGTCCCGGTGACATGTCCGTTTGTCTGCAGCTACAAAACCAGCAGTAGAATAACGTTAAGTTCTTGCGAACTACAAAGTCTAGACAAGAGAAGACAGCTCTTCCGTATCGCGTAAGTTACTACTCCGTGCTAAAACGATTATTCTGTTACACTCCAAAGTTGTCTTTCGTCGTTTAACATACATAACATTTAATGAATGCAATTAATTGCCCCATTATAAAAATTATTGTTGTCTTACAGATCTATCCTTTATAAAGTCTACAAATTAATAGAAAACGCTTCTTTTTATATCTTGTAGGCCTATATACTATATAATGCACGGGTAACATGTCAGCACCATGGTCTATTTGAATTACTTTATTGCTCTTAAATGGATCCTAAAGAAATAAACTAAAGAAAGCCTATTGTTTAATGGAACAAATAAAACAGAAAACGATTTATGGAAAATTAAAACAAGTGATAAATTGGATGTATTAATATAAGATAGGAAAAAAAAGTTGTTGCATAGTTACAGTTGTTATGTGCTATAATAACAAAATTCATTCATTTGTAATCATGTCTGAAGAAGGTACCGAAACAGCTGTTACTAATTTATATTTTAATAAATATGAAAATTACATAAAACATTAAGTTTTATTTTCATTTAATTAAATATATAGGAATATGTTAATATAGTCCACCGCTGTGGTCTCCAGGTAGCGTGCTGCCTTGTCACGCAGCGGGAGCGGGTTCGATTCCCGATCGGGGCAGTTTTTCTGGGTGAGGTTTTTATCGGGGTTTTTCCTCACCTGTAAGACAAATGTCAGGAAAACTTTAAGGCCCAAACGGTCCCCGAAATCATATGGCCATCATCACCCTTCACCGGTGTGGAAAGCAACGGGAAGCTACCACACTTACAATTCTCTAGTAAAGCTGCAAGCATAGCATAAAAATGCTATGACTGCAGTCAAGGACCCGCCTTCGGGCAGAATTACTATGGATGGATGGATGTTGATTTAAATTAAATGAAGAATAATTGCATGTCTAAGGCATATAGAGAGGCTGGAATAACAAAGAATATTTCTAAATGTACTGACTGGATATTCTGTCGAACCTAAGGAAAGCTAAACTAAAACGAAAGAAAAGTTTAAATTACAATGGTCAACATGATTTTGTCTCATGAGTACAAACAGTTGTACTTAGTGCAGTTTTATCGTGTTTTCAAATATGTGTTCGGAATTTCTCCATCACCCACAGTTTTTTTTATTTCAGTTTTAATTAATGAATTTAAATAATTATTTTTTAATAAACGTTTTTCGTCCATTTGTCTTTTGTAAAATTAAAACCAAATGAGCTAACTCAGGATATTTCAGCTATGGAAAAGAGATATCAAGGCAAATGGGATCGTTATATGCTGGCCGATTATTGTTGGACCATCAAGAGGGATGCTCCACAGGCGAAATATAGCAGAAAATCGTCATTTATTACTTTCTAGGTGAGTCCGAATGTTCGAATATTGTGTAGTTACGAATGTAGAAAATATTAAAGTGTTTGAAATTATAAATTCCTGTCTCACGGAAACCTAGCGTGATGAAGAAAAACCGATATATTTGAATTCAGGAGAAAAAATACTATCAGAATCACACATTTTCTTTCTGAGACCAAAAAAAGGTGTCTTATTTGTTGCTCAGTGTTATTAAACATTCTTGAATATTAGCACTGTAATTAGAAAATAGCCTGAAGGTTAATTGGAAGTTAAGATAAATAACTGCGATGTCATTTCAAGAAGAAAGATGAAAAAGCAGAAAAATAATATTTTACCCGAGTTAAGTACGAGCTTGTTACGCTGAAGAGATTTACTACACTGTATCCAGCCATAAGATCGAATGTACTTTAAAATATCCAGTTTTTCACAAAGCACCTATAATATATAATTCTCGAAAAAAATTAATACCTAAGTTATACGAAATGGTTATCTTATAAACTTTATTCCTTTACTGTAATATCGCGAACATCTAACTGAATTTCAGTGTCAACACATGTTTACGCGACTCCAAATTAATGTATTCAGATGAATTTCCATTTGTTCAGGAACCTAACCCTTCTTTGCAATTTACGTAATTTTAATAATGAACATTTTTAGGTTTTTACAATTTCCAAAATTTTACAAATTTCAACTGCCAACGAATAGAATTCGAACACTTAAGTGATCACTGGAAACAGTTTTTAAAACTGGCGTAACCAAATCCTGTTTAGTTACGTAGAAACGAAAAATTTAGAATTGGGTTTACCAGGGTTTGAAATGAACGCCCAAACTACGGCCCATGAGCTGTATACGGCCCTCCTTCACTTTCTACCTGGCCCCTGTATGCCTGTAGAGTTCTAATAAATTAAAATATGCTAAGGATAGGCCTATAATATAAGACCATCAGTAATTGAACAACTTGTTAAATGTGTTATAAGCACATAACAAGAATGTAGCAAAATCATCGTAAGCTTATAATAATAATAATAATAATAATAATAATAATAATAATAATAATAGTAATAATAATAATTTATTCTGGCAGAGTTAAGGCCAGAAGGTCTTCTCTTCTACTGAACCAGCACAAATTACAAATACATATTTGACAATGACAGAAGACAGACTTCCAAGGAGAATACTAGAATGGATGGCACTTGAAATAATAATAAGAAGAGGACGGCCAAAAATAACGGGATTGAAAGAAAAATGATTGGACAATGGAGATTAGAATAACAGAGAAATGTGGAGGGGAATGACAGTATATTTAATGGGCGAAGGAAGATGATGCAAAACACTGTGAAATCTGCTTAATAAGTAGATAAATAAATAAATAAATAAATAAATAAATAATATTAATAGTAATTATTATTCACAACAGCTATAATAGGTCCTATGCCTCGCGCCACCTTCATGTTTCTTCCACTTGGCCCGCGAGACAAATAAGTTTGTCATAATTATAACAGATATGACCTTGGATCTAAAAAAAAAAAATATCCTCCTTCCATGTAGCCTATTAATAAGTTTCGAATAAAAGAAGATATTCTGTTGGAATTAGGATTTAGAACTTAAAAATCATCTACGTTGACTGACTTTGAATAAACTAGCAATCACATTTCAAGACAAGCTGTAAACCACTTGTTATAACTTATATTAAGAAATGTGAAAATATCACAATTTATAATCAACAAGAAATGATGAATGCACATAAGAATCCAAGTGAACAGGTATGTTTTTGTAGTAAAAGAGTAATTTATATGAATGTTTGCAATCAATGAAACGACAGGAACGAGTTCAGTGCTTCATTCGTCGTGGTCATCGGATTGTTGACACCGGTGTAGAGTACAATGAACTTTATTACTTATTGATAATAAATAATATTTATCCTCCATTTTCAACCTTACATTATATTATAATGAAACTTGAACTTCTTTCTTCTCAGCTTTTACCTGCCCCTTTCTGGAACTTAGAGAGTCAATGTCCGTGAAAGGGGGCACATATTTAGAGGTCATGAAGAGACTGTGGTCAGTTCTACGTATTGTGAACACTTCTTCTTCTTCTTCTTCTTCTTCACTTCACTGGCTAGGCAAAATGCCTGTTCCGCCTCACAGTTGTTCTGTCCATCTTTTCACTGGCCTTCCTACATTCCTTGAACCTCTTGGCTTGTAGTTAAATGCTGCTTTTGATAATCTTGTTACGTTCAATCTTTCTACACATCTAAACCATTTTTCCCTATATATTTTTTAATTTATCATTTAATGGATATATATTAATTCTGTTCTTATATCTTCATTTTTTAACCGATTCATTCTTGTGCAACCTTTTGTTATTCTAAGGAAGTTCATTTCTACGCTTTGTATTCTACTTTGTATTTTTTTGGTCAGTACCCAAGTTTCACCCCATAAAGTAATGCAGGAACTGCCAATGTTTTATAAAATTTCAATCTAGTATCTTCCTGTTTTGTTATTTAATGTTGTATGTATAGCACCACATATCATTTGAAATCTTGACAGATTCACATTTACGTCTCTTTCAGTTTTGTGTTTATAGTAAAATTACAACCCAAATAATTAAAATTTGTTACTTGTTCAAGATGTTTGTTGTCTATTATGATTTTTGATCTTATATGTCCACTTCCCCAAAATGCCATTATTTTCGTTTTTTCCTTTGATATTTTAAAATTATATTCTTGGCATAACTGATTTAATTGATGTAAAGAGTACTGCAAATTATTTTCATTTTCTTGAATAATACATTAAAATATTTAATATTTTAAACCTGTCCATTCTTACACCTACATTAACATTACTTTTTCAATTTTGGATATAATTAATAGCCTATATAAATTAAAAACGGTAGGTGATAAACTACACCCTTGTCTTACACCTATATTTATTAAAATTGGTTCGGTCTTTGATATGTCTATATTTGTTATAATTTGAGATTTTTTATATAAACTTTTTATCACATAAATTCATTTTGCGGGGTAGCCATGTATTTCCATAATTTCCATTGTGAACACAACATTTCGTGGGATTTATATTTCAATCCGATGTTCGTCTTTGTGACTGTGGAAACCGTTGCATTGTTCTTGTTTTACCACTGACTTTTTTTTTTTTTGGTGAAGTTAGAACTTTATTTAATGACGCTCT
Organism: Diploptera punctata; assembly: GCA_030220185.1. NCBI lineage: Eukaryota > Metazoa > Arthropoda > Insecta > Blattodea > Blaberidae > Diploptera > Diploptera punctata. Next base: position 53,338 of record JASPKZ010005892.1, read on the forward strand.
CTAACAGCAAATTTTGTTCATAGATCTCTGATTTCAGGCTTGACATTCTTTTTATGTGGAAAAAATGTACAACATTGAATCCACTGTTTATTTTTATTCCGAAGGAAGACAACCTCTGGACTTTTACACCCTTGGAAAATTACGTCGATCCTGGCCTCGCGAACCATGGTACAAGAGGCGAGTACCAGGACCGGCAGGTACACAGAGAAGAAAAATGACACAGAATATGTAATAAAAATTTTAAAATAATTTTAGTTTATTTTCCCATGTTATGGCCAATTTGTTGAATTATTGAATAATAACGCAACTCAAAATCCCAAGTTCTTGAGAAAATAGTTACACTGTGGAGATATGAAGATATTCGTGCTATATCAATGAATAATTTGTATTCTCGATGTAGTTTTTTTTTCCATTTAGTATGATTTATTAGCCTGGAAATTAACTTCATTCTTAATTTACTTTTTTAATTGCTATTTTACTGTTCCGCCATTGCTTCGAAATAAACTAAACAATACAAATATATAATACATTTCTTATTCCTATGCGTTACAAAAAAAAAAGAGGTGCTTTCTTTGTAATAACTTCATAAACGCTATTTAATCTAATGAAGGATGGAATAAAAATTAATGGCAAACCGACCAGAAAGAAGAAAATATGGAGACCAAAGTTAACATGAAAGGAAAACATGAACAACAGTAATGCAAGCAAGAGGGCTAAGCATTGAAGATGCTCAAGATCGTAGGCTTTGGAGGTTTGGCACGGGAAGACGGCAGCAGCTGTAAAAACCCGAAGATAGATAAAATAGATAGATAAAATAAAAATAAACTATAAGATGAAGAAGGATATGAGGAAGCAAAACGAAATATTATTATTTATTGATGAATAATATAGCTAATACGAGATAGTTGTTATGGCTCAATTTACCTGCTTACATAATGCCAATTCAGTTATGACCCTCAAAGTTAGGCACAAACATCCATATATAATTATATAAACTCAATAGGAAGACATTTCTTAATACATTTTCTTGTTTGTTGTTGAGTATGACTTTTTATAACCTAGACGAATTCTTGGATGCTGATTACCTATTTTTTTATGCATACTCTAATTTTACTTGTTTTATTTTAATAATTTAGTATGCATATATCTGATATATGCCTACCTACTTAAAATGAAATCATAATAACCCAAACATTTGTCTCAATGTATTATTACTAAAATCAGTACATTAATATAGTACCATATAAAACTTAAATTCGAAATGGATTTAAACAGGTTATTTCAAAATTCAATGTCTATCAGTAAAAGTAATATAAACATAATTTTACAGAAATAAATTTACAATGAAACTGAAATTGTATTCCCTATGCAATACTTGCACAATTTGAACGAATAACCTATAGTTCATGAACAATAGAATCATGTTGATCCATAATTCATCATCACCCTATCACCTACCGCCCTGGTCATTAACCCAGAGCAAAACAAAATGAAATCAAATCAAATTGTGCATGTTTGTCTCTCTACCTAATTTCAACCCCATTATCCAGTGCCTGCTGTTTTGAGTACACATCACTCACTTTGATTGCCTCAAAAAATAACACGGAAAGAGTTAAACCAATAATTAATGGAATTATGGAAATGAATTTAGATTGCCATTTCACATGCTTCTGGTTTTGGACAGCTTGCATAATGGTTACGTGTTAAATATTTCATAGCCACTATAATAAACAAATATCTCTTGGGACATTACGTGAAATAACAAAAATGTGTTTTCATCCAATTAAATGACGAATGCATCGCTGTAGCTTCCTCGTAATATTTGCATTCCAATTGTAACTCGTAGAGGAAAAGTTCTCAACAAGACTACAGGATACTTCAATAACACCAGTGTTATTCCTTAACCTTAATAATTCATAGGCATCATCACTGACGATTCCTACTGCGCAGAGCATTAAAACGGGTAAAAATCTGCAGTAGAAAACTATGCACGCTCAGAACAACATCAAATAAAAAAAAGGCTGAATTAATTGAACAAATAGAAAAACACAAAGTGCTCACGGTTTGGAAAAAAAAAAAATCCACATTTAAAAAAGTGGAAAGGAGAGATTAGTGAATTTTGAAACTCCCGGGGAAAATAATTTGATCTCGAGGTTCTTCATTCTATCAACAGAGGGAGCAGGAGGCGGCACTTCGTATGTCATAACAACGGTGGTGAAAATACTAAGGATAGAACCAAGATGAAGCCCGAAGCCGATCTGAGAAGGAGAATATGAGATGAAGTGATAAAGTTTTACTTAAATAATAGAATAATAGAACATTTACCAAAATTTAATTAAATATATATTATTGTTATAAATTAATAAATTTCTTTGAGTTAGGTAAAGCCACTGTGTTAAGAGGCCATGAAGGCCAACGTGGCGCGTGAATCCATAAATCCAAAACAACAGTTTATCGCCTCACTGTGATGGTTGTCCAACGGCTAGCTTTGTTTCCCTCGCAGCTGTTATATATAGTTAAATACAAAGTTGCTCACTACCGCCACTATAATAATTCCGCATGTCAAGCATTGTCGCGCGGCATCCGCTTTTATATAAACGGACAACTAGCGAGGCGATAATACAAGTAGGATTTATATTAGATAGATCATGAAATGGAACATGGTAGAGATCCGAACCCAGCATTTACCTTAATAACTCAGTTTGTTGGTCCTGGATTTCAATGGTAGTGGTGGTGGAAATGGTAGCAGGCGCCAATGTTTTATTTGATGACTCCCTTTAACTACTCAAATCATTGGCATCATAATTCAAACCTGGGTGAATATTTTAGTATTTATTCACTTTTAACCCTTGCAATCATTCTAATTATAAACTCTCTACAGATCTCTTTTATTAACCAAACCTTTTTAATTAATCATGAAAAAAAATAGTAAAAAAATTATTATTTCTATCCCTCCTATATTTAGGGGGTTTACCCCCCTTTCTAGGGTTTCTCCCAAATGGAATAGTAATTCAATCTATATTATTCAACTGAGCTCCCCTGTTGAAATTAACGGCCGACAAATTTTGCTCAATGACATCTTATCTCAGGATTCAGATTCTATAATGTGACGTGAAACTAAGATATGAAACTCACCGCTTGACTTAACTTCCGAAGGAATCTCACTACGGATTTTAAAGTCTGAAAAACTCCTCACCTCGGTCTGGTTACAATCCAAGAACTCAATCCAAGAACTTCAAACCAGAGGCGAGGAGGATTACTTCGCCGAGACCTACCAAAAGTCGAGTAAGTATCTTCTTAATAAATATCTCAGACGTTACAGTCAAATGCAAACATGTATTTAGTTAACTTACATTGTTTCATCAAGAGTGGCATTTGTTAGGACTATTTAACGAATAAAATTAAGTTGTTTATTCACAAATCGTTATTTAAATATAGTTATTTTAAAATATTTATATATTTAATGTAAACGGCGATGTTTGAAAACAAATGAGAAACGTTATGTTTCACTTGTTTATCACTGCAACCAGATCATATTATTTATTGCCAAAGGATTGCAATATTGTAAGAATGCACCCTAGGGGAGAACAAATGAAACACATTAAACTGTATATTAATTAATTTCTAATGTCCTATGATGTAAATTATATTTTTCTGGAACGTAAATTCCTGGGAAATATTACATTTAAGAAAGTGCAAACAGTGATATCTTCTTATTGCGGATAATCAATTACTACGAATGTTTTTCTATTATATCCCGCAAGCAGTATCTGTTCACATTCGTTCACTATAAATACAATCTGGTAGCCGTATTTCTCACAGAGTCAGTCACTGCAAAACAATGCTCTGACCTCTTCAGAATGTTAAAAAGGAGGAGCTTGATTTTAATACGATAAAATTAAATTGATAAAATCCAGGTGAAAACGGCTGTGATTGGTTGTAAATCAAAATTCATTGAAATGTGATTGGTCATTGACTCCCATTTGGGGCATGAGTTAAATAGTGTAAAAATTATAATATTGATACGAACAAAAATGTATCAGTCTTGATAAAATCAAATGTATCAAGTATGGGAGTCGAATTTTAAAACTTAGAATATTTTATCAAATTCCAGAATTAGACCTAAAATTATTTAGTTAGAGAACTAATAGTGAAATTATTATTTTTATTAGCAGCAGCAGTAGTAGTAGTACTTGTCACTCCTCTTGGAAGCTTAGACACTCGTGAAAGCGCGCCCCTAGACCCTGTTCTTGAAGCTTAGAGACTCGTGAAAGCGCGCCCCTAGACCCTGTTCTTTGCTAAATTCTTGATTTCGTTCCAACTTTCCATTGTTGTACAATTTCTGTTATTATTGTGCTGCGCCATGCAATGTTTAGTCTTCTCTTTAGGCCTACTAGGCAATAACTCTGGATTCCATTCGAGAAATGACAAACTGTCTGGTTCTCCTCTGAGAATATGCCCAATCCAATTTCTTTCGCGATTATTGACCTCCTTCTATATTTCATTTTATGGTGTAATCTTATATAATTCTTTGTTTTATGTAAATTTTGGTATTTACCAGGTTTCACATATTCCGACATTATTTCCCGCATCTCTGTCATTTACGCATAACTAACTAAACTAACTCCTTAGGTTAAGGGCCGCTGGGACATAAAACTCTCCATACATTCCTATCCTGAGCTAATGTTTTAACTGGAGCTTTTTATACAATGCAGAAGTTCTTTCGAAGTTCCCGCCGATATAGTAATTACTTTTCACATTGATATTGAATGCCCTTAATTTAGTTCTAGTTGATATGTTATTAGTTTTAATTTCCATATATGCGACAATAATTATGACAATAAGCTTTTCGTTTTATAATTCTGACCTTAAAATCTTCCTACAAGCTTCCTTTTCTATACCATGATTCCTAAATACTGAAATTTCGTATACCTCCTCTATTTCTGCACAATTAAGCTACAACCGGATTTCTGTTATTGCATTATTTCCATTTTTTAAAGACACAGCCCAGCTGTGCTTGCTGCTTTCTCCAGGTCTGATAATTTGTTTTCGATGTCAGAGAATATATGCGCCAATAAATAAATATTGTCGGCATATTCTAAGTCTTTGAATATACCATTCAGATCCCATATTAATCCATCTGCACGTGAAATTATAAATTTTGGGTTAATTACATTAAATCTGATAACGTTATAGATTTTTAATTTTATTTGAAAAATGTAATTCCACACAATATATATTCATAATAATCCATTTATGGAAAAATAGGTGAGTAGTTTTAAAAAAATCTGATACAATGATCGGCTTCGGGAATAAAAGAAACATACTCATAGCTGGTTATAAATTGAACGCTGGCTGCTAAAGCTATGAACCTTTTTTCACCAGCAATTCATATAGTGAGTAAATGCAACTGCACACCAATATGGACAAATAAACAAACATTCATACATAGAAACATGTAAAAAAACAGTGATATGTTAGCCAGGCTTCCTTTCTATTGCAGCAATGCTAGTAAATATTGGAACACCAGTTAAAATAATGGAAAATATCAACTCTAGTTTTCATTAATTTGATTTTACGTATGTAAATACTTGTTCACATTTTGACCCAGAGCAAGCTGCGCTACCAACATAGAAGCCGGCTCACAGTCCACTGTATGAAATGTACTTAAAAAATATTGTAAAGAAAGTGGCGAACCTCGGCTTATAAATACTTACAGAATATGGAGTTATTTAGTTTTTTTTAACTTATATGTTTCCATCGACGAACGAGGAAGACTTAGATGGAGCACAAAATTTGTTGTAAATCACAATTGAGGTTTTCTTTTCACAATATCATTATAATATTATAATATGATTCATTATTGGAACTGTGTTAAATAACATCGTTTACTGCTTATAAAAGTGGTGGTGTAAAATTCTCAGATATAGATACTTCTAAACGAAGCCGGCCGTTGGCGATGGTAGTGACATTTATCTCACAGCGGACGAAACGAGAATTATAGATTTGTATATGTGGAAGGAATTGTTGATGTTTGTGCCAAGCCTAGAATGGTGTAGTGGGCTACACACTAGTACGTAGAACTAGAGGTCCAATTCGATTCCTGGTTCAGACATTAATGTTTCTTTTCACAATATCATTATAATATTACAATTAAGGTTATGTAGTATTTTTTGTTTATTAAAATAAGTACCTGATGTATCAGTCGTCTTCAATTAAAATAGATATCTGTATAAAAAACTTCGTTAATTAGTTAAAACAATGTTGGCCTATCAAAATATGTTTCATCTTCGGCATGTCATTAGGTAGTTGAATCAATATTTCAATGAAAAATTATACATAACTATGACGCATGTACGTATTATATGTATAGCGTGTTGAAATTTATTTACAAATGTTCCATTTTTTTTTACCTAGTTTAACCTGTCACTTTATAGGTACTTTTACGTGCCACACGCCACCCGGGCCTTACAGTGGCACGATCTGTCGGGAGAGGGATTTTGAACTATGGATCACAAACACAATTTTTTGACCACACATGGATAATGAATTTACCAATGTTATTAAAATTAAAAAAGTTAATAATATTCTTCTCAGAATCTTTTTAATTTAAGCCTATAATAAAATTATTAATACTTGTTGTATTAGCTGATACTAAGATCACTGGAATTAACCAAACAACACAAGGTTTGCTAATTAAGATATTTTATATTAGTATATTTTCTTATATTTGATGTTTGTCTACAGCAGTGTTCTCAAAGTAGCGTGCTGTCTTGTCACGCAGCGGGCCCGGGCTCGATCCCCGGTCGGGATAAATTTCCCGGGTGGTGTTTTTTAGGGCTTTTCTTCACCTGTAAGACAAATGTCAGGAAACTTTAGGGCCCAAATGTTCCCGGAACATCATCTGGTCATCATTATCATATTTATTAATTTTAGAATTAAGACCTCTCCTCGTGCATCATAACTATCATCATCACCTATCATATCAATGGAGCAGCGTAACCCCGCCTTCTAGACGCATCAACTTCAGAAGTGGATTACAATAAGCCAATGCCAGGAGAGAATACCAGAAATGTTGAAATGATAAACTGGCGGAATTGAATAATAATAATAATAATAATAATAATAATAATAATAATAATAATAATTTATATTCATTTATATACAGAATTTTAATGTTTACACATCTTTCTGTGCCTAAAGTTTTATTTTTCTTCTCCACTCGTCTCTCTCCATCCAATCCATGTCCTCCAGTCCTCTTACTCTAATTCCAGTTATTTCCTGCATCCACGAGTTTCGAGGTCTTCCTCTCCTCCTTCTTCCAGGTGGACACCATTCCAATGTTTTCTTGGGTAATCTTTCTTCTTGCATTCGTCGTACGTGCCCATACCAATTTAATTGCTTATACCGTATATAATCTAATATTGAATAACCAATATTAATTTTTTTCTCTTATGACAGTATTTCTTATTTTGTCTAATTTTGAACACCTTGCTGCTTTCCTCAAGAAATCCATTTCCATCGACATAAGTTTTTGTTCTAAGTTTTTGTTGAATTTCCATACTTCAGCTCCATATGTGCCGATTGTACAGAAATAGTGGGAACCTTAACCTCCTACTACCCCAAGGGCCTCCTGAGGCCTGTAGTGGGATTACTTTACTTTACTTTATATGTCTGTTCCATAAGACTCCATTAATAATAATAATAATAATAATAATAATAATAATAATAATAATAATAATAATAATAATAATAATAATAATATTAATAATAATAATAATAATAATAATAATAATAATAATAATAATAATAATAATAACAATAATAATAATAATAATAATATTAATAATAATAATAATAATAATAATAATAATAATAATAATAATAACTTCTTCTTCTTCCGAATGCAGTATTGGGTGATGATGCCCGTTCTGCGACTACAAAAACTGATCTTTCCATCGGTTGAAGGGTTTTCCGAGGTCTCTTTTGCCGTTAGGGTTGAGGTGGTAAATCATCTTTGGTAAACGGGAATTTGACATTTTCTGGACGTGTTGGAACCATTTAATCTCATAATTTTGTATATGTTCAACCATTTCTCTACTATTCCTCTGCATCCTTATCTCATCACTTTTCATTCTATCCCTTAATGCTACTCCAGTTAGTGATCGGAGGAATCTCATTTGTGAACTATTAATGCGGGATTTATCTTTTGCTCGAAGTGTCCAGCATTCACTTCCGTATAGTAGAGCAGGTTTGGCTATGGCATTATGAAATCTCAATTGGATTTCTTTCCTCATTTGTTTTCCAAAATTTCTCCTAATTATACCATTTAATCTGTTATATTTTTCTAAATTTGTTTCCACATCTTTTTGATTATGAAACTGTGATATATTATTACCTAAATAATTAAAGTGTGTTACTTGTTCTAATAATAACAATAATAATAAATATTAATAATAACAATAACAAATAATAATAATAGTAATAGTAATAATAATAATAATAATTATTATTATTATTATTTGAACTCGTGGTATAATTAAAATTGAATTTCTATTTGTATAAAACATAAGAACGATATTAGTATTGTGAGAACATCCTACGTAACAACTTGAACCAAAATAACGTTTATTCAACTTTCAGCATTCCTCGAGTTTATTTTCTAAGAAGAGACAAGACATGATCCTGAACGGAAATCTATCAGGAATCTAGCAGTAATGCACCTAAAGTATCACATTTAGAGTAACGGGTATTGTTTTTGTTGACAAGTAATCTAGCGGAGTATTGAATTAATTAACTTTTGTTTCAGGAATCAAGATACCAACATATTTTCTAAGTTTCAAGTAACACTATTATCCAGCCCCGTTACTTTTACCTTTCTAATATCTCAAGTTTTCAGAAAAAAGTACGGAAACTTTTGATTTCCGGGAAAAAAGCTAACTGCTTACATTAACGTCTGCAGGTCATCGATAAACGCATTTTATGTCTTTGAGAAAATGTCCATTAGCAGGTTGAAAGTTCATCAAAAACAGCAGTTCAACGTATGTTTCAAATTTATGACACGGCATTATATTAGCATATAAGTCATTTCCAACTTCATTTCCATGTTTGTAATAAGAGACTTCAATCAGAATTTCATATGCTTAGACCTAAAAAAGAAAATAGTAAAACTTGTCTCTGAAATATAAGTAATATTATCGTAAAATGACTGCACAGCCTGAAACAAACTCAACGATCATGAATTTGAAGCGAATATAGAAATAATAAGCAATTATCATATTCCAATTCCGAGCAAACATTATATAGGCCTATTCTAAGATAAAAAATACTCTTATGATTGGCGATGAAGTACTACATTATTTGATAGTCAATGAGATGAGGAGGTGATTCTCTTTGGTGGATTTACCCTAAATATCCCTAATTTACCTCATTTTTAAAGCCATGCGTGAAGAAAAAATCCCCATTTGTCTACAAACCGGAATCAACTCTAGGTCCTCTGGGTGTACTCTAAGCTAATTGGATAACTGATATAGGTCAATGAGATGAAAAGGTGATTCTCTTTGGTGGATTTACCCTAAATTACCTTATTTTTAAAGCCATGCGTGAAGAAAAAATCCCCATTTGTCTACAAACCGGAATCAACACCAGGTCATCTGGGTGTACTCTAAGCTAATTGGATAACTGATATGGAACGAAGTATTATTATGTTTGATGTTAGAATGTGCTGACCACATGTCACCCTTACACTGGATGGATGATGGTCTACATCTGTGTTTAACAATGTCGATGTGAATCCAAGGGTCTTGTAGGCCTGTCGCGCCATGGAGTTTAGTTACTATCTTTGAATATTTTTTCCTGAGACAGGACCATCAATCCAGTTGTCCTACAGTTCATATATTTAAAAAAAATCTCATTTCACGAGAAATAATCGAAAGAAAGTTTTTATTGCCAATAATATTGCATTATCAAACATATTTTATATTGTGGATGTTGAAAAGTAGAGAAATAAAGCGCTATTCTGATATCTATAACCGATGGGTCTTCTTTTTATAAGGCTGAGCTCGCTGCAAAATATCCTTTGGCTTCTGATCCGGCAAAGATACAAGAAAAATATGTTTTCACGCGTTCACAAGGTAAGCTGTTTCATATTTATTCAAATACTGGCTATGAATAATATGCTTCAAATTTATGTCACAAGTACTTGGCACCACAAATAGAAATACAATTTCAAGTGGATTTTCGGAAGCTAGGAATATTGCAATCCTCCTAAAAATGAAGTTTACACTTATCGAGTCGTTGAAGTTTAGCAAGTTAGCCATGTCTAGGATGTCTCAATTAAAAGATGTCACAAAATCCGGGTCCTGACTATAACATAATATGTAACCAAGAACACGCCTAATACATGAAACACATTTGTATTTAAATTGGAGAATATTATGCGATTTTAGCATGATTAAGTAAATTAGACCTATATGTTATTTATAACAATTATGACAGCAATTTCATTTTTAATCCTATATATATAAGGTAAAGTGATCCCACTACAGGCCTCAGGAGGTCCTTTGGGTAGTAAGAGGTTAAGGCTCCCACTTTTTCTGGACAATCGGCACTTGATGTCAGCCGGGTTGTCAGCCCTGCGTAACGGCGGTCTTTACCCCCAGAACAAGTGTCTGGTGCTAATTTCCGTTAGAAGCTGAGTCGACCTCGGGACCATATGTGCCGCCAGAAGGTCTGGGTCAGTTTAAAAATCCTGACCTCACAGGGACTAAACCCTCGACCTTCCGGCTTGTAGCGCAGTTCCTTAACCACTACGTTACGGCGTGCCCCAATATATATGTTCTTTTACTCAGTTTAACCTCTCATTTTAAAGGTACTTCTTACTGTCGGGAGAAGGATTTTAAATTCTGGATTACAAACATACTTGATGCGCAAGGACATAGACAGCCTCCCCAAAGACTATCAGCTCAATGTCAGGGCCTCCTCCGAGACAACACAACATTATGACGAAACACACTATTCACACACATTTCACTTCATACTAAACATGGCGAATATGGCAATGATGATTATAATGGCCAGATGTTCAGAGGCCGTTTGGGCCTTAACCCATTCGCTTCAGATTTAAATATTCAATGCCTTTCCCCAGAAACGACATTATATTGTCTATTTTCAGACATCCAAAACAAACAAAAGATAACGGTACTTGAGATCACAATAAGGGTGAAGGTCAAAATACTTTCCTCTACTATTCATAAATGATAACAAAATATTACCCTATCAAGGGATGTACAAAATATTGCAAAATATATAACAGAGTTAGGGGAGTGTACCTCGTCTTTGGAGGCGAATGGGTTAAAGTTTCCAGACATTTATCTTATAGGCGAGGAAAAAACCCGAAAAATAACATCACCCACAAAAAATGTCCTGACCTAGTATTAAACCCGAGCCCACTGTGCACGAAGTAACGACGCACAACGGTAGATAATATATAACATAAATGATTTCTAAACTAAATAGTTATATTTATACTAAATTTTGTGTTTTTTTTTCGGTTGGAACAAATTACTTTTATGAATACTCAAAAATTAGAATTTTCGTGATTATTTCAATTATTCGTGATATGATAAATTGTCAGTTTTGGGGGCTTTAAATTTGGTTCAAAGCAATTTCTATGTGAAAATGATGGCATAGCATTAACAATTTTTTCCTTTTATCCGACAAGAAATATAGGCTTTTACATTAAGTTTTTTTATATCTAACTAACTCACTGGAACTACCGAACCCGGAGGTTCATAACCGCGCGAACATAAGCTTTTCATAGATTCCCTATATATTTTATCTCCCTCAAATCATGGTTAGTTTTATTCTCCCATCTCATTCCTGGCTTACTAATCGTGTGCTTAGAATCGCTTTTGAACTAAAGTGAACATATAGGTAAATGCAAAATACCACATACAGTGATTTTATGAGAAAATAGATATAATAAGAACAATTAAGTCTCATAGTATAGGATGGGCAAGACATTTGGTACGAATGCGGAATTAAAGAGGACATGGGAATTCTTTGTAAGTAAACCAGGGGTAAGTAGCCCAATAATGAGATGGGAGAATAACAATCATATTTTGCAGGGGTTTTGGAAAACATTAGGCCTGGATAGGGATGTATGGAGAGTTTATGTCCGCGCCGCCATGAACGTAGAGGTTGGATAATGCCAGTGCGTTAGTTACTGAATCGTTTACTTAAAATTGACTTGATATTTTGACGTGTGGCCACATATTTAGTTTTATTGACACTCGATCCCATCAGCACATTGTCCTTTATATCCCTCCTCATCACACTGTATATTATTCATTATCTTTTTACGGTCTCACTTACCAAAACATGGAATTCCCTTCCGCCCTATGTCAGAGACTGTCAAACTATACAACATCCTTCAAAAACAAACTAAAGAATTATTTATAACAAACTAATTTATACACCTCACTGATAGTACTCTTTTAATAATTAACAAATTAAATTATTTATGAAAATAATATTAAGAATAACACATATTTTCATTTGTTTTGTTTTAAATATTATATAATTGTAAAATTAGTTTTCTATATCTCATTATTTTTCTTTGTTTTTTATATACATTAGACAAGGGCAATTTAATATGTCTTGCTTGTATACATTTTATTATTAGTTTTAGTCTTAATTTTAACTAACATTAACTGGTTGCATTATAGATCGTAATATAATAGATATTATCTTTTTGATCAAATTTTTATTTAGTATTTAATATTAGAGTTAATTGAAATTGTTATATTCTGATGTTATATATGTTTGTCCTGGTGAGTGGAAGAGAAGGCCACATTGCCTTAACTCCACCAGGCTAAATAAATCTAAATCTAAAATCTATTTCCAGCTCCAATTTCTTAATGTTACTCCATACAATGTGCATACTGCCCCTCAGTAACTCCTTACTAACGTCTAATATTTTCTTTTACCTAAGAGAAGAATTAAAAAGAAAAAAAAATCTTATATTTCTACTTTTCTCGTTAAGTCAATCGTTAAAGTGACGTCTCGTTTTGAAAATCCTAAACTACTTTTCATTTTCTGTTAATCTTTTACCTGCATTATATTTTTTTCTGACTTATGATCAATGTATCGATTTCATTTTATTTCCAACAGTAAGTATAGGTATACATTCTCTTTCTTCCCAAATGTAACATAAAGTTTATATATTATTTAAAGACTATGAAATAAGTAATACGGTATTAGCAAATTTATGAACATTTAAAATTCTGAGTTTCTCTATTAAATTAAATAGAATATGACTGTATGTAAGGCTAATTGAAAATATTGTTTATAAAGTGCATACTTTCTCACGAACTACTGAATTGAATTATCTAAAATTTCCCGGATTTTTAATAATAGTTTAGCACTCCGCACTTATTACTAGATTTACATAAAATTATTTTTAAAAGGGTAGGAAAATTCTATATTGTTAGAAAAAATGTGAAAAAACCTAATTTAAAACATAATTCTTCTGTTATATTGCTGTCAAAGTTTTCATAGATGCCACTAATTTTTATTCTTGTTTCTAATGAGTCATAGACAAGGTCTTAAGGCTAGATAAAATAAAATAAAATAATAATTATTATTAGCATTTTATTAATAATATATTAGTACTAGCTAATACCCGGCGTGCGCTGCTACTCACAAATAAATGCTAATGTTTTTACCACCAGCCGTGCACTGTTCGAGAATCTGCTTATCCCGATATTCTTGGCATTAATCAAAGACAAAAATGGTTATTGTGAGTTATCCGTAGAAGATAAACATATGCTGTCGTAGAGTTTTTTGAGATGTTCAATTCTGTGTACATTAATTTGGTGTATTTGTTATGGTTTAGGCAGCGTAAGCCATTTAAGCGTCAAAATAGAGAATTTATTTCACATTTTTCACTACAAAGGGCGATTTTTAGGGGTGAAGGGGTTGACTATTACAACTTCCTTATAACCTATGTTCATCCCCGGAATCTCCTGAACATTTTTCAAAAAGCCCCATCTCAATCGGATGAACAGTATGGCAGAGCACGCTTGTCCGGGAATCGACATATGCCGATTTTCTTGGCATCAATGAAAAACAAAAATGGTTATTGTGAGTTATCCGTAAAAGATAAACGCATGCTGTCGCGGACTTTTTTGTAGAGGTTTTTGAGATATTCAATTCTGTGTACATTAATTTGGTGTATTTGTTATGGTTTAGGCAGCGTAAGTCATTTAAGTGTCAAAATAGTGACTTTATTTCACGTTTTTCACTACAAAGGGTGATTTTCAGGAGTGAAGGGGTTGAATATCATAACTCTTTCATAGCCTATGTTCATCCCGGGAATCTTCTGAACATTTTGCAAGAAACCCCATGAAATTCGGATCAACGGTATGACCGCGTATAGAATACGAACAAGCAAACAAACAAACAAACATTGATTTTTATATATAAGGTTATTACGGTTATTATTACTAGGCTTATTATTATTAGTATTATTATTATTATTATTATTATTATTAGCGATCTGCCGTTAAGTGGAAAGCCTGTATTAAGTATTATTATTATTATTATTATTATTATCATCATCACGAATACGTTATCACAAAACGTGACTATTATAAGCAGTATGTTACTTTAGTGATACCTATAACGTTAGATCAGAAATAATTTCATATTTCTAACAAGTTATGTCATTTTTTTTGTCATTGTATCACTGAGTTAAGGATATCGTAAATCAAGAAACATTTAAGGTGCGTTATATAAAATATATGATGAAGATGGTTAGAGAGGATGTAAGTTTGCAGAAGAAGTTTTGCAATAGGAAATAATAACTGGTAATAACTGTAAACCATGTTGCTAAGTAAACAATAGTGCTCGAAGAAACAGGAGTGTAGGACAAAAAACAGTGGAATTTAACAAGCAATTTTAACAAGATAGTTTACTTGCAGACTTAGTGCAAGATTCTTTAATAGTGAATAAAGAAGAAAATGCGATTAGTGGATTGCAACAGTATCTATATACGCCTATTAAAACAATCTAAGTAATTTTTGTAAGTTGTGGTATATTGTAAAATGTAACATATTAACTCATTTGTAATGGAAAATCAAATAAAATGTAATAGTTAGTCAATTAGATAACAGTTCTGAAGAGCTAAGATTTATTAACATCGTTTCTGTCAATGACTAGCTAATACATTGCAGGATTCATGTGATACGCGTGACGCATTCCCTCAATCCTAGTTTCAATTCCTTTAACCGGTTTTCATTAATCCTACTAGTTACATCAAGAAACTTCTTCGTTGTTCTGACGAAGTTGAATGGATTCCGTTCCACAATCTATACTCCAACCAAAATGCCTAAGATATTTCCGGAAAACAAACTCGGGATGAAAGTGTGATGCCTTAACCATTACAACAGAGAGGAGATAAACAGGCAATCAAATAGTGTTAATTAATAGGGTATAATTAGATCCAGGTATTGTAAGCAATTAAAGCATTCATAGTTATCACTTTCACTTCAGTCGAAAACACCTTCTTTCTAGAAATTTGTGTTAGTCGGATGAGCAGAAAAGATTATCCAAGTTACAGAAAGAAGTTCATCCTCTCTTTCAGAAGGTGTGGTTAAGTGGTTATTTCTGGAACTCTTGCCCATGTTACGTAGCTTGGCAAAAGATTCCAGGACAGTGGTGTAGATCCTCGGTCTAATTTTGATCCCGCAAATAAATTAGGGTAAGGTGGGGCTATTTAGTTAATTTCAAATTTGAAGTGCATTTATGTCTCACGAATACATGCTATCATTAGAGTCCGGATGTTAGGCACTTAAAAAATAAAAAAGGCAGGTAAAAAGACACTAAAATCATTCATATAGGCACTAAAATATTCAAAATAGGCTCTTACAAAAAATGGACTATAACAACTTTTTACAGTCTTACGTTAAGAATATAAACATATGATATCAATAGCATGCAAAGATTCAAGAGATGCTTTGGAATTTATTTTGCCTTTTTACAAAAAGCAGAACCCTCTTTGTCAGTCAGCAATATTTTTATAGAAAAGAAGCAAAGATCTTTTCTCAAAGCCTTAAAGCCGGAGCATAATACAATGGGACATAGCTTAGGGCTATTTCGCTTAACGGGAATGCATGAGGTGGAAAAATACAATATTTACCTAACGGGAGTGCATTGAGGGGAAAACCTTATACCTGCTAGGTTATTGGGTTATTCCCACCCTAACCCAAAAATATTCTGAGGAAATTTATAAAAAGAACACTTGAAAACTTCTATGAAATGATCGTGCTATGAAGTTTGTCCATTTCAATTGATTTCATTGAAATACTGAGTTAATTTCGAGAAAAAATTGCAAATAGGCATTTACAGGCATTATAAGCTAAAATAGGCATTTATAGGCAAAATGGACTTCATGGAAAACAACTCTAGGTTCGTTGGTACGAACTTATATGAAGTCACTTTCACAATATTTATAATAAATAACTATAGGCATTTTCCCTAATATCCGGTTTCTAGCTATCATATATAACAAAAAAAACATAAATTTACATTACATATTTATTATACAAACTCAGATAAAACAAATTTTATTACCCTGACTATTTAACTTTAACTCATGCCCCAAATGTGAGTCAATGATCTATCACGTTTCAATGATTTTTTATTTACAACCAATCACAGTCGTGTTTCGCCTCGAATTTATCAACGAAGCTCCTCCTTTTTTAACATTCTGAATAGGTCATAGCATTATTTTGCAGCGACTGACTCTATAAGAAACACGGCTACCAGATTGTATATTTAGTGCACGAATGTCAGCAGATAGCTCATGCGGGAGATAATATAAGAACATCTGTAGCAATTGATTATACCACAAAAAAAGGAACCACTGTTTGCACTTTCTTAAATGAATTATTTTCCAGGAAATGACGTTGCAGAAAATATAATTGACATATTTACATCATAGAACATCAGAAATTAATTAATACCTATAATGTTGGTTATAAATTTCTCCATTAGGGTGCATTCTTACAATATTGCAATACTTTGACAATAAATAATATGATCTGGTTGCAGTGATGAACAAAAGAAGCAATTGAAGCGTACCATTCGTTTCTCATTTGTTTTCAAACATAGCCGTTTATATATATATATATATATATTAAAATAACTTTAGTTAAATAATGATTTGTGAGAAACAGCTTAATTTTATTCGTTAAATAGTCCTAACAAATGCCACCTTTGATTTCCAAATTCTCTAGATAAATTGGAAATTACTCGATGGCATTACTTATGATAATTTCTTGTTAAATAAAAATAAAACAACATTGCATTAATTAGACATTTTCAAATAAGTGGCACAATTTGGATCAGACCATGGGGCTAGTTGGATCACTTAAAATATATTTGAAACAACATGTTTGAGTACTATAATACAGTTTAAAACAGTATTGAAATGTGTTCAAAGGCATTTACCACAAACAATTGTTTCCTCCCCCTTACACCTACACAAATTTCATGGTACCACCCGCGACACTTTTGGCAACTTATCCAATATCCTTTTTCCACACTCGTTTGTTCGAAATATCTGACACCACAGAAACCTTCACCTTTTTTAAAAATACGTATCGATTTTGAGGCACAAACCTAAAATCGAATTAAAACATTGTGTTATATATGCCTGACTTCAGTTTGTGCCGATTGAATACACGTTTGTATATTAACCAATTAGTGCATAGCATCCCATATATAAAACGATGGAATATATATTTTTTTCAGAAGTTTGAAATAATATAGGAACATTTTTAAAGTGGTATTGCATTCCTTTAAGACTGTATTTTAATAATGGTTTATCATATTTTTGCAAAAGCTGATTATTTGACTGTAATTGGCATTTATTTTGAGATGGCGGGTAAACAGTATGCCATTGCGTACAGAGGGTGAGTAAATGTTTAACTACAATACAATTATTATCACATGCTTTCCTTATATTTCACTCTAATAGTTTCGTACATACTGTAATCGTTTTATTGTTATAAAATAATTAGTTTTAGAAAATTATCGTTGTAACAATGACGAAAATATATTTCAGTGCCCTATAAAAAGGACACCATGCAGTCTGTACCATATTAAAAGTACATTGGATCATATAAATATAAATTAGCTTGAATATTTTTCTACTGCATTGTCTTATCTAACATGATAATAAATAAACCTGTTAGTCATGTCAATGCTAAACACAAGTGTTTTCTTCTCTTTGTCTCAATATCTTATTATAAAGTAAGTGTTTTGGTGTACATGAACCATCTCATAATTATATTTTTCTATTTATTATCAGTCTGACTACGAACGAAATTTTTGAAATTTTGGAAAGAAAAGAAATCGAGAGTCTTGTAGGCCTATATGATTTTCTGCCTGATGATGGCATTCACCGACGAGGACAGCGATAAATCTGACGATGAACATAATCTCAACCACCTCGGCTTTCGAATACTTTCATGCTACCGAAGATCAGTTTGTGTGCAACGACAATATTGAAGAAGAAATAGGTTGTGTACAAAATACCCCTATTACTAAAAAAAACACTACAGAGTGATTCAGAAATATGGCTATACGTTTGATCGCATTTTGTTATTTATTATTAAAGGAAATATGATGTTATCATTGGAAAGGGAATCCTTAAAATTACAACAATATAACAAAACAAAACAAAACAAAACAAATTACTGATCACGTGCACCTTGGCGGGTTGATTTTGTGGACTAGCGTCGAATGCCTCCACAATTCTCTTCGTTGTTTCTGCATTCGTGCTAATGCAAGGCCTTCCAGGAGGTTTGATTTTCTGCATCCTTCCCGTTTCCAGCAGTCGTTTTCTCCACTTCTCCACAGTCGACGGCTGTAATGCTACGTTAAACTCACGTCTTGCCCGTCTTGCGGCCTCACGATCATTAGCATACGTTATTGCCCATGCAGCAATTGTAATTTGCTGTTGCATATTCAACGCCATTTTGACTAATGACTTAAGTTCTACACTGTTTTGTTTTATTTCATTGTTATAATTTCCAACGGTAATTTCATATTCCCTGTAATGGTAATATTTTCATCCCACAACGCGATCAAACGTATAGCCATATTTATGATTCACCCCGTATATGACAAATGATGATGTACCTGAGGTAAAATTGTAAAAAGTCCTTCAGCCCAAGATATTCTCATCCTACAATAAAGGATGGGAGGAGTTGATCATATGGACTAGTTTGTTTCATTATATAGATCTAGAATGAGGCAGAAGAAATGGTGGTGACCTACCTTTGCCTACTTTCTATATGTCAGTGTTGTGAATACATAGATACTTCACAGAAAACTATATAACCTCTGCTGAAGTTTAGGTGCCAACTTGCTATGACAATATGGAGTTCCTTCACCATCAATGCAAATCGACTTCAGCACCTTCACAAGACCTGAGGTTTGATAGCCAATATCACTGGCCTATGGAAAATGATACACAAAGAAGATGTGCGATTTGCGCTGGGAAGCCTTAGTTCATTTGCTCAAAATTTAAAATAGGACTACATCCAAAATTGTTTTTGGAGTTTCTACAAAGAAATAACGTAACACTCAATGTTCTAATAAATGTGTCCTTTGTGACAGGCATTCAATTTATATCATTTATTTTATTTTTTCATACATACATCTGAAACAAGAGTAATGTAAAACATATTTGTACTGCCTGCTGTGCAAAGCGTCCCACTCTTAGGACGAGTTAAATTTGTATGTCGAACATATAACAATGAAAATACATATATAAAACCGAATATATTAACTTTCAAAAACATGTGTTTTCTGATTAAACCGTGAATTCCTTATTTTTAAATAAAAATTTACTTTGTGCACTAATGGGTTAATTGAAAATACTCATGTGTTAATTGTTGCAATATAAAATCGAAGCATAACTTTAGATGTAAAAGATTAAGTATTAAATTAACTTATTTTAATAAATAAATAAATAAAATAAAGAATTGCTAAATTTTCAAATCACTTGAAATCACCTCATAGCACAAGTGATTCAAATAGCCCCACTTAACTGAAATTTAATCAACTTCATGTAATTTCATGAAGCGGAAAAATATGTCGCTAGTTGTCACATAGAATGACTCAGTGGACTTCACAGCCCATGATAGTAACAAAACATTCACTGATTATCAAGGATTTTCACCATCAGAGCTTTATTCAACATGTTCAAAACTACATCGCGGTTTTTTTAAACACTTGACACTTACAATAACTAATTCAATTTTACATTTCACAAGTAATTTGAAATATGCTTTGATAAATTTATTTGCGTCTTCTTCTACGACTTTCCACACAAGAGAAAACACTTGAAATGACGTCTGAGCTGCGCAGAAAATATGCTCAAAGAACCCGTTTATTATTTTGATCCAAATAGCCCCATGTTTCAATTAGCCCCACCGTACATATGTCGTTCAAACCGTGAGTGTTCACACCGCTGTGGTGTCGAGGTAGCGTGCTGCCTTTCACGCAGCGGGCTGGGTTCTATTCCCGGCCGGGACAGTTTTCCTTGGTGAGGTTTTTTTCGCGGGTTTTCCTCACCTGTAAGACAAATGTCAGGAAGCTCTAGGGCTCAACGGTCCCCGAAAATTACCCGGCTATCATCATTATCACCACTATAATTTCGCCGGTGTGGAAAACAACGGGAAGCTACTACTCCTATAATTCTCTAGTAAAGCTGCAAAGCAAAGCGTGGAAATGCTATGATTACAGTGAAAGACTTGCCCTTGGGCAGAACAGTATAGAATAGAGAACCACGAGTACAATTTCAACCTTAAAAGTAGGATACAAATGAACTGCATGTAGTCTAAAGAAAGTTATCAAATTTAAAGTTTTAATTTTGTTACTATATAAGCATAATAAAAAAATAAAATTCTAAAATACGTAAAGTATAGGTAAAGCCAAATAAACACATTCTTTTCCAGACACACCTCCTCTCTCTTTCTTCTCTTCCTCTCCCGACTGGGTTAATCATATTCTCATATCTTCACTTGCACTTGCTTACGTCCCCATCAACGGTATCCCCCCACCTGTCTCCCTGTATCAGCTGAGCTTAATTGTCAATAAATAACGCCCGTTCGCCCATCTCACGGACAAATTATTTGGCTATACCTCTAAATGTTGTTCCTCGGTACAATATTCATCTGTTTTTACCACACCCTGGTCAATCCGGTTTATTTTTTACTGTAGTGATTTGACTTTTGTAGTTAAATAACAAGACGCAAAAAAAATAGTTTGTCAAATCAATTATAAAAACACGGACAGGCGTTAAAAGAGAAATGTGAAATTTTAGATTAAGTCAATATTTTAGATACATACGTAGCAAGGATTCCGTCATTTCATCAAGACACTGGACTTTGTTTTGTATAACATCTGATATATAAGAAATAAAAGTATGATAGTTGAAAGTACAGAGTACGATGAATTTACCTGCTCATGTTTCTTGAGATAGCTGAGCCTGGGGAACGCCTTGTCGCAGAACTGGCAAGCATATGGCGTTCCCTCTGTCACCCCAACGGTGAAGGTTAGTTCCGCGTCGGGCACGTCCGTGGCGGAATTGGGAGTGGCACACGAGCTAGGCGAGGGCGACGTCTGGTCTTCGGGCGTCTCGGAACGCCACGACGATCCCGGGTCTGTCCCGAGAGCGTCTGTAAACAAAAAGAAACAAACAAAATTCTATAACATTTAGTTTTATTAGCCATTCATAAAAAATAAAACACTGATTCATTATAAAGACATTTCCACTTAGTTTTAATTTTAATTAATTAGATTTAGATTAGATTTATTTAGCCTGGTGGAGTTAAGGCCATGTGGCCTTCTCTTCCACTCACCAGGACAAACATACATTACATCAGAATATAACAATCTTAATTAACTCTAATATTAATCACTAAGTAAAAAATTTGATCAAAAGATAATATCTAATATACGTATTACGATCTATAATACCAGTTAATATTAGTTAAAATTAAGACTAAAACTAATAATAAAATGTATATAAGCAAGGCATAGGCCTATTAAATTGTCCCTGTCTAGTGTATATAAAAAACAGGAAAATAATGAGATATAGAAAACTAATTTTACGATTATACAATATTTAAAACAAAACAAATAAACATATTTGTTGGTCTTAATATTATTTTTCATAAATAATTAAATATATTAATATTGCGAAAAGAATACTATCAGTGAGGTGGTGCTCTATGGAATTTAAAAGTAATGAGATTACGAACAACATAGGCCTACAGGCGACGAAATTTACATAAAGAAAGAAATAGACATAGCTAAATATGAAACTGTCGACATTTCAAATGATATGCGGACGTATACATAAAACAGTAAAGAACAAATCAATTAAGAGATACTAATATTAAGTTTTATAAAACACTGACAGTTTCTGAATTGCTGTATGGGAGCGAAACTTGGTTAACGATCAAAAAATTAAAACGTATAATTCAAAGCGCGTAGCTATGGGATTTGCACTGATACGAGTCTTCATGGGGAAATAAATTTTCTAATGGAATTTCGGCCAGTATGTGACAGGTGCCTACCCAGCATCCTGAGGAATTTGGGTAGCTACAATAAGTAGCCGGCTCCAGGTTGAAAAAAAGAGCTATAAACGCTGGCGCACCCGACAAGCTGACCATATGTCACCCCTTAAATGGTTGGATGATCGTTTACCTCTGTGATGAACACAATTGGGTGTGAGGACAGCAGTTACTGCTGGTAGGCCAAGGGCCTTTTAGGCCTGTCGCGCTATGGAAAAAGAAATACAAAGCGTAGAAATGAATTTTCTTAGAAGAGCAAAAGGCTGCAGAAGATTGGATCGCATAAAGAATAAATAGCTATATAAGAACAGAGTTAAATATATATTCACTGAATGAAACAAATCAAAGTTTCTGCGTTATGAACTTTTCAGTTTAAATACTGGATAAGTACATACAAGTTTATCAACTGATAACTCACTCTTTGTTTTCACTGAGGTTTTTTTATTCCCTGTCTGAATTTAGGCCTACTTGTGTTGTTGGTATGTTGAGTCCCTCGCCCATTATAGCTGATTTCTCAACCCGGAATCGATACTTCATACAGCTACCCTAAATCCTCACGATGTTGGGTGACCGGTCCCATACTATCCTAAATTTCATGAAAAAATTCATCCTCTTTTGGAAACTCAAACCATCAACAAGTCCCTTAGTTCTGCGTCAAAGTATGGTGTTACTCGATACTAATAAAATTCATATCAAATTCCGTTGAGGTGAATAGTCATAAGATAAAAGTTAAAAATTAAAATGTACCTGTTGGTAGGTGCCGTCGTCCTCAACTTTGTTAAAATGATGTATATGAAATATTAACTAGAGGCCATTCGAAAGTTAACTTCCATAATCAGTAGGATGAGCTTCTACTACTCGTTGTTTACGACTATGTAGACTGCTACATTCACTTGGAGTCTACATTGTCGTAAACAACGAGTAGCAGAAGCTTATCCTGCTGATGATGGAAGTTAACTTCCGAAAGGCCTCCAGTTAATATTTTACATACATAATTTAACAAAGTTGAGGACGACGGCACCTGCCAACAGGTACATTTTAATTTTTAACTTTTATATTATGGTGTTGCTCGCCTATGGGGCAGGTCTTCAGTCATTTACACCCTGTACGTCAATATATCTAACAAGAGAATTGTCAACCATTGCATGCCGACACCTACCTCGAAATTTCTCCCAGAGTAGCGTTGTGATATACCAAGACTGTGGCCAAAAAAATATCTGCCGTTTTAATGTGCAAGGCACAGAAATCGAAGCCAGAATCTAGCAATGGCAGTCCACTGTACTGAGCAGATGTAGCCTACATCTCTAAATGAGTTAAGCACGAGTGGAATGAGGTGTGGCGGGATGAGGCGCGGGCGGCGGGCAGCAAGGGTTTTTCAGTCTGCCAATACAGGAGTTGTATTATTTCCCTATAGTTTGAGAGATTTGGCGCTTGATTTTAGTGTCTTGCAGTTAAAAAGGCAGATAATTTTTTGGATACGGCCTTTGTAATCACAACGCTTTTCTGGAAGAAATTTCAAGGTAGTTTTTAGATCGACAGTTTCCTTGTAAGATAGCAAGTCTTCTTCTTCGTCACGATTTAGGCTTTTTTGTTAGCCTGTTCCCGCTCCAAATTTCTGCTGTTTCCGTATTTTCTTTGGTCTTCCCAAGCTTCTTCTTCCTCTTGGTGAATAGTTGTATTCTGCCTTTGGTATTCTGTTCTCATCATCCTTGTTAAGTTTATTTCCAATTTGTTCTGTATTTCACTATTGTTGTGTTTAATTCCTCTACTTTTAGTCGCTGTCTTATTTCTCTATGGTATTTTTGTCTGTTCATTCATATCCTGCTATTGGTCTGAGGAATTTCATTTTAGCAGCTTGTTTTCTGGCAGATTATATATATAGGTACTGCCATCGTATTGGATAATTTTAGAGTCTTTTGTGGTTTTATTTTTCAAAGTTATTTTTTTAGTGTTCCTGTTACTAAACTTGTTTAGTTTGTTATTTATATCTGTTTCCGTCGTGTATGATATTTCGCAACCTAGGAAGTTATATTTTATCACTTCTTCTATTGAAAGTAAATTAAGATAGTAAGTAAATTTCCAGAACATGTTTTAGGACTCTATGCAAAATTTACCGACCTCATTATTCCTAGTGACACTTTAGTTGCCTACTAGATGTCGCACTGGGTCGGTATGTTCACCGCATACCATTCACGACATCTTTAGGCAAACTAAGTTAACTTGATCTAGTACATCATAATAAAGGTGAGGCCAAGGCCCAACATTGGGATGTTACGCCATTGTAGATGTTGATTAGATGTGCACGTATATATAAGCACACAATCATCTACTTCTTCACTTCACGAGCTAGGCAAATTGCCTGTTCCCCCTCACAGTTGTTCTGTCCATCTTTTCACTGGCCTTCCTACATTCCTTGAACCTCTTGGCTTGTAGTTGAATGATGCTCTTGGTAGTCTTGATACATTCATTCTTTCCACATGTGTAAACCATTTCTCTCTAAATTCTCTGATTTTCTCATCCAATGGATATGTATTAACTCTGTTCTTATATCTTCATTCCTTATCCGATCCAATATTGTGCAGCCTTTTGTTCTTCTAAGGTAGTTAATTTTTGCGCTTTGTAAACAATTAAGCGGGTAATTGGATACATTCATAATTCTTTAACAAAAATGTAAATCTCGTCTGGATCATAACAGTTTCCATATGAATGTCATTAAACAAATATGGTTTTGAGTGATTTTGCATGTAGTAGAGAATATCTGCATTCATGTATATTAGTGTGACTTAAATTGCACAACTCTGTATGTATTTGAATAAGCCGAATAGCCTATAATTCGGAGTTAGACTGTTTTACACTTAGCATCATATATTATTTATAAATCAATTTTATGAAAAAGGCATGGCCAATTACATAAAAAAGTAAAAGTTTTAGACGATATTAATATATATCCTCAGCTCGTGTCCAACTCAGGGCCGGGTCCAGGAATGAGATGAGATGAAGCCCCTATATTTTTAGAGGTCTGAACTACAAGGGTGCCGGTCGACCATCCCTGACACACCGTCACAGGAACGGATGGATGAGATGAGTATGGAGAAACAGAGGAATGAAATTTGTTACAGGGAAAAAGAAAACGAGAAAAACCTGCCCAAGCTCCGTCTCGACCATCACGAAACCCACAGGGAGTGACCTAGACTCGAAATCGGGACCCCAGCGGTGAGAGGTGAGCGTCTAACCGCTTGCGCCACCGAGCCAATTTATTTCGTCTGTCTATATCTGAAAGAGGTGCATGGAAGTTTCTTGCAGGAAAACCAGAAGGAAAATGCCCAGTTGGTAGATCAAGAATTAGGTGGGAGAATAAAATCCATAATTTGAAGGAAGTAGATTATATAGGGGATGATTGCAAAACATCAGCTCATGATAGGGATGTATGGAGAGCTTATGTCCGTGCGGCCATGAAACTATGGGCTCGATAGAGCCAATGAGATAGATAGTTGTCTATCTATGTATATCCCCACATAGGTAAAGAATGCTCCCGAGCGGGAATTACTTAACCGAAGTAATTTAGTTACCCATATTTCAGATGGCCCCGCGCCGTAGCCGAGTGGTTAAGGCAAAAAGCCTTGGCGCAGAGCTATGGGACTTGCGCTGGTTCCAGTCTCCATGGGGGAAGAAATTTTTCTCATGAAATTTCGACCAGTATGGGGCCGGTGCCACCCAGTATCGTGAGGTATTTGGGTAGCTACAATAAGTAGCGATTCCAGGTTGAGAATACAAGCTATAACGGCTGGAGGATCCGACATACTGACCACATGTCACCCCTACACTGGCTAAATGATGGTCTACCTGTGATTAACACATGTGGATGTGAGGCCAGCAGCCGGCTGATCAGCCAAAGACCTTCTAGGCCTGTCGCGCTTGTAGTTTTTTTTATATTTCAGATGGCAGAAGCGACAACTGGTTAGCTCATTACCTCAGAGAGACACCCTAAACTAAAGGCAACTAAGATTTTACTACGTAGATGGTATAAAGCCCGATTGAATTTTTCAGATATTAGTATATGCTTGAGGATGACTCAATACAGTATATTATGCTCAATGTTGCATTCCGTACAGTTTTATTATGGCCCACCCCTCAACTTAGCAGTCGTCCCTAGATTTTAATAATGGTAAAACATTTCTGTAGACAAGACAGCAACGAATTATTGAGTTAACTCAGATAATTAATTAATCAACCATACTGTTTGCAGACGATCAGGCAATATTTAGCTCTTCAGAAGACAATTTACAAATAGCAGCGTATAAATTAAACGAAATAGCAAATAAATTCAATATGACAATCTCTGAAAGTAAATCGAAAGTAATGGCATTCAACGGGAAAGACCATGTGAGGTGTAAAATCAGTATTAATAACAGTATAACACAAGAGGTGAACAATTTCAATTATTTAGGATGCAACGTATCAGAAGGAAGATATTAATATTAAATTAAATAGATTTTACAGAATGTGTGGCACTATAAGACGGACACTGAAAAATTAAACTTTGAGGAGCACACAACTAAAATTTTACAAAATTATGGCAGTGCCTGTCTTAACATATGCAAGTGAAAATTGGACTCTTACCGTTCAGACAAAAGGAAAATAGAAACTGCAGAAATGAAGTTCCTACGTTCGTAGCGGGTGTGACAATTTTGGACAAGAAAAGAAGTGAGGATATTAGGAAGGACTTAAATATTTTTAATTTAACAAATAGAATTGACAACATGAGAAACAACTGGTATGAACATGTCAAGAGAATGCCTACAGATAGAATCCCTCAGCTGTTACTAAAGTACAAACCAATAGGACTTAGAATGTTGGACGCCCATTTACTAGATGGGAGGATTCATTAAATCCCACTTGATGTGAAAACAGGTCAGAAGGCCTAATTTAATGAAGCAGAAGAAGAAGAAGAAGAAAGAAGATCAATAATTTAAAAATTAATTAAATTTCGCGTAAGCTTATGCAAAATGTTCCTCTATATACAATTACTGGTAGGCCTACTCTTTCTAATTAAATATGTAGAATAAAGATAACTGTTTTAGCATATTTAATAATATTTTAAGAACAATATTGTCGGTCGCGGTGGATCAGTGGTTACGTTCCTTGCCTCTGATCCCGAGGAACGCGGGTTTAAATTCGGCTGATGTCAATTTATTTTTAGGGTGGAATAATCTAAGGAGCAAGTCCTCCGGGAGGAATACGTGGGTCACAAGTCTGAAGATTTTCAGGTCCCTAACAAAGGAGAGGCTAAGGTCTAAAACTGGACTCTTATGCCATTGTAGATGTAGAATAACAATATTAGGCTAATGATAATAATAATAATAATAATAATATTATTATCATCAATATCATCATTATCATCATATCATCATCATTATCATCATTATTATTATTATTATTATTATTTTTATTATTATTATTATTATTATATTATTATTATTATTATAAGATTATTCCAAGAAGAATACTAGAATGAGTGCCACTTGGTAGAAGAGGACGGCCAAAAATAATGTGGATTGACGGTGTTTTGAACAGAATAATGGAAAAGGGTTGGATGATTGAGATTGGAATGACAGAGAGATGTCGAGTGGATTGACAATAAATTAATTGGGCGCAGGAAGATGTAGTGAAACATTCCTACACCTGCTAAATAAATAAAAACATATTATTATTATTATTATTATTATTATTATTTTATTAATATTATGTTCTGAGCATACACAGCTGTGATCTTGGGATTACGTCATTGCCAAGTACTTAGCGGGTCGGGGGTTCGATCCAGTCAGGACAAATTTTCTGGGAAAGATTTTTCGAGGCTTTTCCTCAACTATAAAATAAATGTCGGGAAACTTTAAAACTCAAATAGTCCCTAAACATCATTTGGCCATCATAATCACCCATATCATATGGGCCTTTTATAGTATGATAGAATGAGTGGATAGTGTGTCTTGTTCTTTAAAGTTCATGTTGTCTCTCGGAGGTGGCCCTAACATTAAGCTGATCACTCATTCAGGTAGGCCCTCCAAGTCCTTGTGTGGTTAAAAAAATGTGTGTGATTTAAACTTGAAATTT